>JAMKQA010017816.1:0-48787 GCA_024699735.1 Posidonia australis | reverse complement strand
ACTTGTTTTATTTTTAATGCATGATTTACATGGTGATTCTTGATCCTACGCATTCACATCATGTTTTCAGTACTTAATCGTAGCATCTGCATCAGTCTGTTAGCATAAATCACATTGTCCACTGGCAATTCTGGGTTGGGTTCTGGATCAGCAGCAGTCTGAACCAGAACAGCCTGGGGCGCACCAATCTGGCGCACCTCTCAGGCGCACCAGACTGGTGCACCTCTCAAGCGCACCAGACTGGCGCACCTAACCAGAGCACCAGTCTGGCGCAGGCATCTACTGCACAGACTGGTCAGGGGGCATTTTGCATACGTATTTACATTGGCTTTCCGAGCGATTTCTGTTATATTGATTCTCTGATTCTTCACGATCGCTTTGCTATGGATTTATTGGGTTTTTCTCTGTTTTCTTGATCTGTCCATGCCACCCTGGTAGGCTGTATCTTACACGCTTTGTCCTATAAGGAAAGCTTGTGTTGCAGCCCATAATCCAGAGGCTTGGTCGATCTCGTTTTTACTGCATTAGTGTGACCTTGTGTGAGGCTATTTGCTCTTGAGCACAGGGTTCACAAGCTCTTGCATTTGGATCATGATTTGGTTTCTTCAAGTCTTTACAGCTTTCCCGAATGCATTTTTGAGATTTAGGCTTTTCTGAATGCATCTTTATAAGATTTAACATTGCATATTTGCCCTACTTTGATTCTATAACACTGTGGACCACCTAAGCGCACATAGGTGGCGCACCAGACTGGCTCACCAGTCTGGCGCACCAAGCTAGCACACCACTCTGTTTTCAGCATACAGCATGCTTTCATATGATTTTATCATGCTTTCCCGACTTGCTTTCTCTTGGATTTTACCACGGTTTTCCTCCTAGATTTACTAGGAAGGCACACTTTGTTTTTACAGTTTTATGTGTTTTAACTTGCACTTGCATTTGCATATAGAGAGCAATGATGAGAAATCACTCAGAATGATGCAACTTTGATTATGTTTATGCAATATCTTTGCATTACGCACCTGACCCGAAATAAAGAGTGATACTCCTGAGCATTAGGACACACCCTTGCACATCATGCACCTATTAGCATAAGGCACTTAGCATGGCATGGCATATCACCCTCGGGCGTATATAAAAGGCTGAAAAGCCAATATTTCATAAGCATTGGAGAAATCATAGAAGACTGATTTTATCGGGCGTACGAGGGTGCCTAACACCTTCCTCGTACGTAACAGGGATCCTTACCCTCATTTCTGGTTTTCGTAGACCTTCCGTATTGTTTTGCATGATTTTCATGTTTCTTGGTTTTCCTCGTCTTGCATAATAGACTAGGTGGCGACTCCTGCATTTTTTATTTTGTTTTGTTTTTCTGCCATAGCTTTGCCGACTTTTCGCATTTTCTTTGCGATCTCTCCGCCGGCATGGTTACAGCTGGTGCTGTTGGTGAGGCTGGTGAAGACTCTACCTCCTGGGTGTTAAAGAAAATGACCTTCCAGTTAACAAGTCCTGAATAGCATTCCAGGGCATGAAGCAGTTATCCATAGAATGTCTTGTGATTCCATGGTAACTGCAGTATAAGTTCGCTTTATACCACAACGGAAGAGGATTCAGCGGTGGACAAACCACCGAAAGCTTTAGAAGTGACACAACCTTGGGGAGAACGATGCTTAGTGGCTTGACCAATGGTGTGTAGTCTTGCTCAGGTCGACAAGGTTGTCTCTACCCTTGGTGTTGTCCTTACCTTATTGGTGTAGGAGGATACACTGGCTCAGCGGTGATGGTGATATGTGACGTGCAGGTGGTCCTAGGTGCAGAGGTGTAGACTATCTAATTTTGAATTAGTGGGCTCATCACATTAACAGGCGCAGCAGGGAACCTGACGTAAGCAACAACGATCTTGGAGGGATTTCTCTTCTTGTTGAAGTTGTTGTTGGTGTCGTTGTTATTGTTGCTACTACTGCCCATGCCTACATTATGGCTGGGTGAGGTGGTCTATTTAGCAAATGCAGTGAGAGTGGGAAAACTGTCACTTCGTAGCGAGCTCTCCACATGAGCGCCTATCTGAATCAGAGATGCAAAAGTGGTGATTGGTTGTATGTTAAGCAGAGTCCTGGTGGCTGGCTGTACTTTGTGAATAATCGTCTCGATAGACTCCTCGTTGAAGGACCTATTGAGAACCTATGATGTTAGGGCACACTAGCGCTGGACATACTCCCCAAATGGTTTGTGGGGCTTCTGCTTGGTGGTGGCTAGGTCCTTGCGTTTTGGGACCATATCCAGATTAAAGAGTACTATTCCAGGAATGCCTGGCTAAGGTCATTCCACATCTTTATCGTAGTCATGTCCAAAAAGGTGAACCACTTTAGGGTAGGCTAGGTAAGACTTTTCTGGAATAAACGGATCAACAACCTCTTGTCAGCTTGAAGCTGGGCGAGGTCTTTGTAGTATACCCTTAGATGAGAAATGGGATAACCTTTGCTGTTGTATTTTCAAAGTTCGGGATGTGAAAGTTTGAAGGGAAAGTAGCCTTTGGAAAGTAACAGAGGTCTTGGAAATGACAAGGCTGGCGGTCCCCACCTTGCACTACTTGTAGTGCTATTTCCAGATCATTCACCCTAGTAAGGAGAGCATTTGGGGTCGCTGTTGTCAGAGAAGGTGCAGTTGGGTGGGTTCGACGTACGTTGTTTGGGTTGTACCTAGGTGCTCCTTCGGATCCACCATATCAGCATCTAGTGTTATGGCGAGATGGCTAGCGTACTCGTGCGTTGGTGTTGAGTGTTGTGGCATGTATGAGGGAACCTGTACCTGATGCATAGATAAGGGGTAGACAACATGCTGTGCAGTGAGTGGTGCTGGGTGTGGGAGCAGCAGCTGTTGCATCGATACAACCCTAGATAATGAACTCATGGGGCGCTACGCTCCAACCAATCCAAAAGGCTGGACACCAGATGTTGGAGTTGTATGTTGTGAGTAGTGCTATGGTTGAACAAGAGGCAGAGTCGATGATTTCATTACTGGTGCCGTGAGAAGTTGAGGTGGAGGTGTGATGGGTGCAGCTTGAAACATTGGAGTAGGTTGCAGAGGAACTTGGGGGAAAGGAGAGACATATGGCAACAGAGTAGGATCTAGAGAAATGGCCATGCCCTGCAGTTTTTGGGCAAGAGCTAGAAGATGTTGAACCTGCATGGCCAGAGCCCTATCGACAGTAGTATCGAAGGTTGGAACTGAAAGTGGGACAGATGCAAAAGTAAGCTGAAACCCAAACTATCCAGTAGGAAGGGAATCTACCAAAGGGACTATTGCAGTAGGCAAGAAATTGAAGGAGACTATGCCCTAAAGAGGGACAGAGGCTAGCATTTCCGAGGCCCACGTGGCAGTCACCGTTACTGACTTGGTGATAGGCTCCAGACCAATCAAGGTTTTCCAGTATTCCAAAACCTAAGGATAAGTGAACCCATGCAACGTAATGTGGTTATCATGGGGCAGAATAGAAGAAACAGTTGAGGTCATCACAATGGAAAGAGGGACCAAAATGGTTATCCCCTTTTGAGCAATTGAGGACAGAGACTTGCTGACGCGCTGGGCCATAGTGGTTCGAGAGCAAGTGCAAATGGGACTACAATAGTAAATTGGTGGACGGAGTCTACGACGAGCTATCATAGGAAACAACGAATAATTCGGAGAAAGGACTGTTGAGAGAGTGCTGTAGATGGGGAAACAGCAAAAGGAACACACAGGCTCTGGCTAGGGAACTTGCGTGCAGACTTGTAACAAAGACAACAAAAGATGGGTGTTAAAACCCGAAGGACGAGAAGAAAAGATGACAATGCATGTGTTATTAAGGTGACATGAATGGCACACATGCATATGAATGCGACTAAGATGCGCTCTCTCTCCACCTAGGTGTGTCCTAAAAGGCGGACTACTCCAATTTCTCACAAGGGTTTCTAGGTCTCTAACTCAAGGAGAAAGTAAAGATCCCCACTCAATATCCCTACCAAAGCACAGGTGGCGAACAGGTGGTGCTTTGAGGAACTCGTCTCCTACAGTAGCAAGGAGCTATACCCTCTACAAACATCGACACAACTCCAGACAAGGGGGACAAATTAGCAACTCGTCCCACACCAAAACCATAGAACGGGTTAGCAGAATTGCTCTTCTCAGACTAAAGGTGGACTCAAGAGATGAGAAGATGTATGCCCTTATATATGATCATTCATGTAAGTATGCTTTATGTCTTTTACTTACGTTTTTTTTAACCAGAGGGAAAAGTGCAAGTTGTTAGTTTTCTCTGTGTTTGTATCTTTTAATTTAAGCCAAGGGAGGCAAACACATCACTACTCTCCTATGAATGGCAATAATGCACAAAGAAGAACAAACACTAAAACACACAAGTAGGAAAACAAAAGGCATGATGATGGTGATGTGCATGTGTTGTGTTGACATGATGGTGAAAGCAAAATTATCATCACATCAAAAGGCAAATATCATGTTATGTGCATGTGTGGTGACATAGAAAATGTGTAAAAGAAACATCCACCAATCATAAGGCATATATCATCACATCATGAAAAACTTTATGCAAGGCTATTCTAAAGTAACAAACAAGACTAACAAGGCACACCAAATAGCAAGCCAAAAGCCAAGACAGTGGAAATTGAAACAAGAGCTGGAGTCTAATATCCCCAGCAGAGTGGCCAGTTCATATGACCATGCTAATGAACCAACTCTCCATGCGAGGGAGTGCACGAGAATCTCAATAATGTCACGACGAAGATGGTGAATTTGAGGAAGGATACATCGAATCGAAAACACTGAAATAAAGCAAAAAAAAAAGGATAAGGAGTAAAAATAGAGTCACCACCTAATCTATTGGGATTGGAAGACAAGGAAAACCAAAGGAAAAGAGAGAACATGATCAAAACAATTGAATATGTGGGAATATGGAAATCCGTGCCAAATGGATATGTCGTTTTGGTCATTGCACAACAAAGAAAGGGTAAGGACTCCTGTTATATATGGGGAAGGTATCAGGCACCCCCATACATCTAGAAATCGGTCTTTCTTGTATTAATTCGCTTGCAAAATGGCTAATGTAGGCAAACAATGCCAAAATAATGTGCGCCCTAAGGGAGGATGCAATATTCCATGATGAGATGATAGGATCGGGTCAGAAATCAATGCGAGATTGAGCTCAATTACGCTATGTGAGTTTTGGACCAACGGTCAAAAGATCTTGACATAGTAAACATCCGTGCTCATGGGTGAATGTGAGATGCTAAATGAAGTAGAGAAGCCATGCAATGTAGATAAAGACACACTGAACCAAGTAATAGAAGATAGACATGTAACATTAAGGAAGAAAATCCAAACAAAAAGAAGAAGGGAGCTCAGCCAAACGGTCTGTTTTGAACTTGGGGGTCGCGCCACCTCGATGTGCCAGTTAAATATTATAGACACCTCGATTTTGGAATCACTTGACAGCAGACTCCTCTAGAAAGATCCTCTGGTTGCGACCACCACACCTAAACCCTAACTCCACCAAAACCGTAAACTCACAAGCCCATTCAAGCCCACACAAGCCCATTTAGGCCCACACTAGTCCACTCTGACCTAATCAAAAGTAGAACCAAACAAAACACATGAAATCCACTTAAAATCCAATTAATTAAATAAAAACCCTAATTGAAGTCAAAATCCAACAAAAACCCTAATTAAAACCTAAATTAAAGTCAAAATTAAATAAAATCCACCTAAAATCCAATTAATCAAGCAAAAACCCTAATTAAAGTCAAAATTAAATAAAATCCACCTAAAATCCAATTAATCAAACAAAAACCCTAATTTAAGTCAAAATTAAATAAAATCCACTTAAAATCCAATTAATCAAGTGAAAACCCTAATTAAAGCCAAAATTGAATAAAATCTACTTAAACCCACTTAAAATCCAATTAATTAAGTGTAAACCCTAATTAAAGTCAAAATCCATTTAAAACCCTAATTAATTAAACCTAAAACCCAAATTAAAATAAATAAATAACCCTAATTAAACTAAACCCTAATTAAAATCCAAAAACGTAATTAAATTCAAAATCCTAATTAAAAACCTAAATCTAAAACCCAAAATCCATTAAAAACTTTAAAAACAAAACCTTAAAACTAAAACAAAAAACCCGAAAAAACCAAAACCCTAATTTAAAACCCTATCAAAAAAAAAATAAAAATAAAGAATCCAAACCCTTAAAACCCTAAAAAATCGCAAAACAAAAATAAACCTAAAATAATTCAAACCCTAAGTTAAAACCAATTAATTAAACCTTAAATCATAAAATCAGAAATTTAATTAAAATCATAAAACATAAATAAAAAGGCTAAATCTAAAACCCAAAATCCATTAAAAACCTTAAAAACAAAACAAAAAGAAAACCACAAAACCCTAAAAAATCAGAAGCCCATTTCCATAGTCCCAATTCAGCCCAAATGCACCCTATTTTCACCTCAATGACCAACTTAGGGAAATTCAAAAATAATTCCGACAAGCCTTCATCGCCAGCAGCAGCCCGAGTTTTCTGGCAAGATCTCCGACGTCAAATCCCAATCAACAATTGTACCTCTTCGATCTCCCGTGATCTCCGGTCTTTCCTCCTTCAGCACACACTTCATCCAACGGTGCTGGCCCCTTGAGGAGGAGGATCGACGGCTCTAGAAGAAGCCCGTCAGAGTTGAAAAGGGATTCGCCGTCGATCCTGGCTTCGATTTTCTTCCAGCCTCTCCAAGCGCGATTCAACCCCCAAAAGTGAGCACACAATCCACCGTAGAGACCCAACATCCTTCCACAAATCCAGAGCACCTCCTTCCACCCCTTTTCGCAACCTAGAACTCCAACCACCATTGCCGGAGTAACCAGAGGAGTGTCGTTGACAAGCTTCCGGGAGAGACACCTTCCAGTCAGGTAATCCCCCTCTCTTTGTTCAATTTTTTCTTTTGGCTTAGGTCCCATTAGGTCCCATTAGGTCCCCTTAGGCTTAGTGAACCACCCTAGATCGTGTTGCGGTGGGGATACGGCCCCTACACATCGTCGACCCTGCTCCGACGATGGGTTCCCCATCACCGGCGAGGCCCTTGGCCTCCTGGATCGAGGTGAGGCCCCTAGGGCCATTCCTCCCTCTTTTTCCTCTTCCTCCCTTAGCCCCGTCGCTCAAGAGGGGATTCCTTTGGCCCCTTATGTCCAAGGACACTGCCGCTGCCCGCTGACCAACAATCCTCCATCGTAGAAGCTCCTACGCTCTCTAGTCATGCCAGCTCTAGACCGTCGCTTTAGGGAGCCTCGCCGCCTCGCCACGAATTCCTCCGCACCGCCACGCCATCACCATATCCCTCAGAGCACCGCTCGACCTCCGCCGTGCCAGTCACCAATGCAAAAGATGGGAGGGACATCTCAGGCCATCCCGGTCCACGCCGATGCTTCCCAGAGCCTTGCCGTGACTCCTCGAAACTCTCCTGGCCCTCGCCGCGCCGCTCCAGCCGCTGTGTCACCACCAACATCCTCACCGTCATCTTTCTCGACACTAACAAACCACCTCACCGAAGCATGAGGTAGGGGAAGCACCTTATATTGCTCTAGCCCAACCCGACACGTCGAAGACTCCCGTCGTGACTCCCTCCAGCCACCTGAGCTGTCGCTAGAGCCATCCAAACGCCGCCCCACAGTTGAGTTGTCGCCGGAGGTCCCGTCGGAGGATAAGCGCCAGCGGTTCTCCGGTGGTCTTCGAAGGGGGCTTATTTAGCCCAAGTCCTTTAGTTTTATTTTTTATTTCTTAGGTCCTTAGATTACTTCATTTAGGTCCTTCTTTTTTATATTTTAGTCCATGTCGTTTTAAATAATCTTTTATTTTTTATTTACTCTTGTAAACATCGCATTCTTTACCATGTTTCCTTTTAATTTTATTTTTAGTCCTGTTCATGCGTGTTTTATCACACTTAAGCCCCTGCACCCATGTTTTCTTCATAATTAAGTCTTGAGCTTTTGCAACAAGCCCCCATAGTTTTTTTAAAAAAATGAGTTCTTCTTGGATATTTTGTATATTAATCCTGTGAAATTGCATAATTGCATTGATTAGCATAAAAGTTCAGTTTTTATCACATTAAAGCCCTATAAATTTGCATGCAGCCCCCTAGGTTATTAACAAACAATCCCTGAGCATAGAAAATTTGCATCCAAACCCTTAGATTCATTTTAAATCCATTATTTAAGGTTTTAATTGTTTTCTCACATACTTTTGACATTTTCCACCTATTGCATTTCATATTTTGCATTTAATCATAGATTCCAATTAAAAATCATGTTTTCATTATGAATTAATCGTTAATTTCATATTTTAACCACATTTGCACTTATGTGTGAATTTTGCATTTTAGACCCTAAGTTTTCAAGAAATTACCCAAGTGCAATTTTGACATCTCCGTGCCACATTGTCATTTGATCCGTCATCTGCATATCAGAATAGAAGTCACTGAATATATTTTGATCTAGATTCTCACTCTTTTTGTGAATTTTGCATTTTAGTCCTTGTGTTTGTCTTTTATTGTATTTACATCATTTTGTTGTTTTTCCTCTCCATGTTTTCTTGCCAGTAACATTTGCTTAATATTTGACATGCATTTTGGCATATCTCAGACCATGCATCATCCCCATACATGCATTTATCACACTTGGCCATTAGCATGACAAATTGCCCCTGTGCCTCTAATCCATGTGCATGCATTTTAGTTTTTGCACTTAGTCTAGCATAATTCTTGTCCAAGTCATTCCTTAGCACTTTTTGCACATTTAGGCACTTATTCATGCATTTTATATAGTTTTTTGTCACATTTGCGTATCGGTTTTTCTTCATTTTGTTTTCGGAGTCCTTCACCCGACATTCGATTTGATTTCTTTTACTCCTACATTTCAGATTTTTTCAATTTGATTTGGATTTCATTGCCTAAGCGCATACATGAACTGACCGAAAGGTCCACATTGGCCCATTTGTGGATTATTTCTCCTTTTCGATTTTTACGAATTTTTTCATGATTTTAATGATTTGAGTTGTTTGCATTATTGATTTTTTGAGGCCTGTATGAATTTTCGAGCCTTTCTCGCCAAAAACCTCAACATTTCATGTAATTTTATTTGTCGTGTCATTTTTCATGGTTGCGATATTTCATGTGGATTTCTTTGCAGTTTTCGCATACCATTTTGCACATCCATCCAGTCTTGTCTTGGAATTCATATTAGCATGTTTAGAGCACGATCTAGGCATAGCAAGCATTCATCTAGCCTTTAGCAAGCGAATTAGACTTGAAAGACCGAGTTTCTCGGGCGTACGGGGGTGCCTAACACCTTCCCCGTACGTAATAGGAATCCTTACCCATCCTTTGGCTAGTAGACATCTGACCTTCACATTTGCATCTCATGCATTCAATCCTTCATGGTTTGTTTGTGGTTTTCCTCGTCTTTCACTTAAAAGACCAGGTGGTGACTCCTTTTCTTTTTTGTTTCATCCTATCTTGCGCCTTCACCATCTTGGCACGGCTGTGATCTCCTCTCTCTGGCGCAACTCCACGTCGGATCCCAGGTTGGCAGGGTCACAATCCTATCTTGTGCCTTCGTCATCTTGGCATGGCTGTGATCTCCTCCCTCTAGCACGACACTGCGTCGGATCCCCGGGCAGGCATGGTCACAGATATGCTAGGATCATACATCGGTAAGATCCACTACCTAATCGGGCCATCGAGATTCGTCACTAGAGTTGCAGAATAGGCTACAAACTTCTCGTCGCTCCAGATCACAATGTAGCTATGTAATGTATGATTTAAACACACGGGTAGCTAGCGGGGGGTGCAAATGAATATGCCTGCATGCTCGAGTACCAATTTGAATGCACGGATGATCCCATCCATCCAACATTGTCGAAGTTGGGTTCCTCCACCGATCGCAACTGAGAATTCAGTCTTCTGGTTCTGGTGAAGCATCTCGATGCTTCTGGAGGTTGAAGTGGATAGGTTGGATGATAACATGTAGGTAGGATGTGTATGTGTGTAGATGAATGTAAGCTACGATCCTCATCAGTCCTCACCAAAAACCACAAGCTTAGCCAGCCATGTAGACGGCGTCGAGCGGACGTCTAGTGAGGTATGAGGAGACTAGAGCAAGTTTTGGAACTAACCAAAGGGGATCACCACGTACCCGTTGGCTCTCGGTCATGCATGGCATTGGAACCTATTGCCGGCGTTCCAAAGAATGCGGTGAACGTGGACCAATTACATGATGATTAATGCTAGAAATGAAAGGGAAACACAGTAGACTCGAGGCACTATTAAGCCACAGGAAGAGACTTACCTGTGGAGGAGGATGGCAGAATGGATTCCGCTTGGAGATGCCTCACCAGCAACTAGACCATGTGGTCGACGATGGGAGGATGCTCTAGTTTTGGCTTCTAGCGACTCACACATGCAAGTTTGGAGTGTGAGTGGACTGGAGGTGGTGGAGCATAAGCATGGAAACGACTAAGCTTGCTAGGATGTGGTGGAAAGATCGTCAGAGAATTTTGATGATGGATTGAGGGAGTTGGAGAATTCGAAACAAGAGTGAGCAACTGAGAATTTCAGAGAGCTCGAGCTTGCCAGGGAGTGAGAGAACGAGATCTAGAGTCCAAAGAGAAATCTCGTAGGTGGCGAGGCTATTAAATAGGTGGAGGGGAATGATGATGGTCATTGATGGCTAACCCTTTCCGGTAGGTGGCTTAGATCAATTCAACAAGGATTTGATTGAGTTTTCGGTGTTTAAATGGGGGTACGATGGTCTATGAAGGATGTAGAATATTCCTAGATCTAGGCAAGCCAATTAGGAAGCATCATTTGGTGGACCCAATCAAAGAAAGCCACCTGAGTTAAGTCAGCTAAAATGCTTTGAACAGAGCATTTCACCTCCATTTCGCGCCACGTCCATTCGCTGGACAAGCAGCTTAGATGATTTTCCTTAGAGATCCGCTCAACATATTCACCTTCATGACAAGCCTTAAATGTGTGCCTGGCCCAGTGATGGGCCTGACTTACGGATTCTGGGCCTATTCCTCAGTCTCTCAGGACCACATGGAGGCTATAGGTTGTGGTAAATGGGGTTTTAAGTTTTTGGGCTATTCTAAGGTGCTTTGTGGGCTTTAGGGGAAAGTGGGTGAGCCATCCAAAGCCATGATGTACCATCATCGCATCACCCTCTTTCTAGAGACTTCCGATGAGTTCCTGCAAAACCAAGGTGTCTACAATCTCTATATTATACTTTATATTGTATAATTTCTTAGTAGTGTGATTAACCTTATTTATCTTATATTTTTATTCATAGACTCAATTTAATCTCAACGGACATGAAAATACATGTGCTTATTGCTTTAAGGTCCTGAATTCAAGATGAAGGGATTGGAAGGCTTACTTGAAGAACAATTGTTACAAGTCATTTGAAACCGATGAGGAGAGAATGGCATATCAAGATCAAAGGATTGATGTTGGACAATTTGTACATGTTCTTGTTGAATGGAATACACCAAAGCATGAGGCATGCATTACTTCCACCACTTACATTATGTTTAAATTCTCTACTTACAATATGCATTCCATGTTCAAAGACAATATGCATTCCATATCACTTCCATGTTTTATAAAGTTTGAAGTTCCACATTATGTACAATATTACAAAGCTCTCAATGAATCATAGAAGAATCTGTGCTGATAGAAAAATACCCTTTGGTAGGATTTGAGTCAAAACTATTTCATAGGATTCGTGTCTTTTACTTTCGTTCTATGTTACTAGTAGATATGTAGTGTCTCCCTTACAGCCTATATACTTATCTAGTGTAACATGGCTTTAATTTCTTATATTGTTTGGCTTGTGATTGTTGTTACACTTATCATGACCACATCTTCTGAAGTGGTTGGTGATACTTTGTCATTTTAGATGGGCATCAGTAACAATTTGAAGTAAAAACATGTAACATCTAGAAATTCATTTGCCTCATAATTATTCAGATTAAATGAATTTTAAATATAGGCGAGTGCTACTAGTGTAAGACCTCGTTTGATAGCTCAGTTGTTGATGTTTTGAGCTTTGTCTCTTATTTTGGGTACTAAATTGATTGGAACCACATGTTACCACCGCATATTCTTTATGTGTGTTGCTCTTGTGTTTTGGTGCTGCATATTTGTTTCGCGTAGTTCACATTCAGTTAATGAAATCGTGATGGATTGGTTTGTTGTTGGCTATGGTGGTTGTTGGGGGGTTGTGCTCGCGTGGAGTTGTTGGTGCAGAGGGGTGGTTGTTGTGCTTGTGTTGTGAATTGGTTGGTGCTTGAGGAGTTGTTGGACGTGGGACTCGTTGGTGTGCAAGAGATGGCTTACCACGGGCATGAGGCTATAAAAGGGTGTGTGGTGTACTCTGCAAGCTACCAACTTCCCACCTTTTGCAAATAGTGGAGAGAGCAAGCACTGACTTCCAAAGCCTTTCTCCTTTCATTCTCCACCTTCCCTAAGCTTTCCCTTCCTCCTTCATTTTGTTAAAGAGAGAGGTGACAGTTGATCCATCATTAAGTGGGTTCGTAGTTGTAGAGTGGTGCAGTGGACTCAAGGTTGTGGTGGACTCCAACCATCTTCTAGAGAGTGTCGTGAGCTTGTGGAGCGGCCGGGAGGAGCTTGGGAGCGATAGTGATCGTTGGCGATTCGAGTTGGTCAGTCGGCGATGAGAAGGAGCTCTATGCACGTTTGTCTAGCGCACACTCCACCCTTCCTTCTTCAATTTTGCGTAGAAATGATGTAGGAATGTTGTTTAGCATGTTTAGAATGCTTGGTAGAGATTCCATGATTTTAGGATTTTTTGGTGAATTTTACAGTGTTTTTCGATGCATGTGTACAATAAACCCATTTGAGCTCTTTTTCTTTAGATTTTGATATCTTGAGCTATGGCCATTGTATTGTAGTGATTTTTATCCCTAATTGTTGAGTACAACGATGCCATCGTTTTGGTTATTTTTGTGGGTTTTATGGTTGTGTGTGGTGGGGCCATCGGAGTTCCCAAAAACAATAATGGTTTTTGGGTTCTATGAGTTTGAGCTGCTAGTTTAGGGGTGTACCATGGGTTCATGCCATGTATGACCCCCACGTATTGCACCCACAGGTTGGTCCCACATTTTGGGCCTAGCAATGGGCCTAAAACTGGTGTGATGGCCTGGTTTTTGTGGTTTAAATGTGGTGAAATGGTTTTTTGGTTTTGTAGATATTATGGTGATATAAAAATATTTTGAAAATGATTTCAAGAAAAATGTGGAAATATTTTGGAAAATAGTTTCCCGTGGTTTTTAGTGGTGGACAAAGAGATTTGAGGGTCGTATTGTCTAGACTGGGGAATCTGACAACATTCTCGGATGGTCGAGCGCATCACCTAGGTTGAGGTTAGAGACTAAGAGGCTACAAGTAAGTGTTTGTTGCATCCTGGAAATATGATACTCTTAGATTGTCGTCTACGAGGCCAAGGCTGAGGTTCACAGGTCAAAGTGTCGTCTGGACCTAGAGGTATAACACTCCAGTTGCTTTGGGTACTAAGACTTTGGGTGCTATTCAGATATGGAGGTATGACATTCTGGTTACTTTGAGCACCATGGTGACGACACTGAGAGGGTGTATCCTATCGGTGTTTGGCTAATATGACTAGAGCATGTGCCTTGTTTCTGGTGATGTCTTGAGAGAGGATGACTTTTCTGGTGAGGTTAGCCTTTGGAGGGGTCATTCAGGTGGAGGGACACTGTGATGGACTTACTCTTACTTGGTGGCTTGTCCGTGACAGTGTAGTGCACTTTGGTGTTGCTTATGGCTAGAGTTAGTTGCTTAGCATCAAGCAATACAACTTAGAGTGTTTTTATGCTTGTGTAGCTTGGTGTTTTCTTGTCTGTGTAATGTTATAGTTTTCTATAGGTTTTGGCTAGTGGAGCTCGAGTTTTGTGGTGACGGTGGTTTTTGGTGATATTGGTGGTTTTCAAATGAAAATAAAAAGGATTTGAAAAGGTATTTTGATTTAGTTTGTTTCTGAAAAGGGTTTTATTCCAGCTTTGTGTGGTTTTCTGTGAAATGTGTGCTGGGTGACTTTTTTGGCCACTCACGTGTGTTTTCCGAGTTTTTAGTTGCAGGTGCAAATGAGTAGTGGTTTGCATTACTAGTGCATATAGCTGGAGTCACATAACCATCCACTGTAAGTTCCTAGTAGTTAGATACTTTATTAACCTTTATATGTTCTTTAAATTTAGCATCTTATTGTGTTAAATTTATTTAGGCTAATGGATCTTAGGTATAGTGATGCAGGTCATTACAGATTTGGTATCAAAGCCTAGGTTCACTAGGTGCACTAGCCTAGAGTGTTCGGTCTAGTGACTCCATAGGATTGCATGTTATTGTTGCATTTACACTTGTTTATTTTACCGTGATTTTTGTTTGTTTGTTTTCTTGATCGTTGTACAAGTACCTTGTTTCCTTCTAGAGAATGCCTTGTCGTGGTGGTAAAGGCAAGACCCTTGCTGAGGAGCCCGGCTCTCAGGAGGAGAGCGGATGGTAGGGCGTGCAGGTTAAATTGCAAAACTTGGTGCATGCAATTTTTCATGCGTTCAACAAAGAAGGTTTTGGTGAATCGACAAGAGAATCGTGGCTACATCAACTAAGCGAACTGCGTGCATCGATGCTCAAAGGCAAAGGTGGGCCTAAGGAGAGGAAGGCATGGTTGTAGAGGATTGTGAAGATGTTGAAGAGTATGGCGTACCCAGAAGAGCATTGGGTGTAGTTGGCCACCTATCGATTGGAAGGAGATGCAGACTTGTGTGGCAGCTAAAGCTCCCAGACTTTGTGATGGTCGAGATCAAGTAGAGAGACTTTGAAGAAGCCTTCTACGAGAAGTACTTTCTCGATCATATGCAAGATATGTTTGACCAAGAGCTCTGGAATTTGCCGCAAGGCAGTATGATAGTGAGTGGGTATGAAGCTGCCTTTGCCTATTTGGAACGATTTGCCTAAACCTTTAACTCTGAGAAGTGGAGGGTGAAGAGGTTTCTAGAGGGCCTTCAACCAAGGCTAAGATTGAAGGTGATGGCTTGCTGGTGTTAGACCGTGGTGGAGATCGTCGAGATGGCTTCTAACTTTGAGAATGAATACAAGAAATTCATAAAAGATCGTCCCAAGGGAAAGTCTAAGTCATCCTTTGCTTCTTGGTTTTCCTTCTCTGGCATGCCGAGTTCTAGTGGTTTTGGTAGCTCTAGGAAGAGAAGGAAGGAGAAGTCTAGTGGTGTTTCCAACTGTTACGACCTACGTCGTTACCAACACAAACACATTAGTCTAAATAATTTCAACATAATTAAACCTAATTACAAGAAATCACAGACTAAATTAATTCATCCAAACTAGCAAGAACCTGATGTGTGACTACGAGACTTCGACTATATGCGCTAGATGCACCAAAAGCTGCCTGCCTACACCTGCAACCTAAAACCACACAGAGCATGCGTGAGTGACTAGAAAGTCATCCAGCATACATCCCACGAAAAACCAAGAAAACTAGACCAAGTTTTTCTCTTTAAATCTTTGAAATTAATTTTCACCAAATTTACTAAGTCTCAAATACGAGGCCCTACCGGTCAAAGCCACAAACCTCATTTTCAAAATATCTTTATCTTTTCTTTTGAAATAACAAGCACACAGGAAAATCATCTGTATAGCAGAACTAGGCCCCACTAGTTAAAACCACAAAACACAGGCCACATTAGCCAAAACCTCGAGCACAGGCTACATTGGCCAAAACCACAAACATACTGAGTCATGATGCTCGACGCAAGGTAACTAACTCTGGCCACAAGTAATCACCGAGATGTGCTGCATTGCTATGGACCCGCCACCCTATATAGGAGTGAATCCATCCTGCAGTCCTTTCACCTGGAGAACCCTCACAAATGCCAACCCTACTTGGGAAGGCTGTCCTGTCACTCAGGATGCTACCAACCAAGAGGCACATGCAACTACCTGTCTTGGCCGCCACAGAGTTTGCCCACTCGACATCCTCCACATAGTACCCAGACAATGGGAGTGTCACACCTTGCCACCCAACGGTACATCAAGCCTTAGTTCTTGGTAATCATTGGAGTATCATACCTCTAGGTCTAGATGATACCTCAAACTCGCGGGCCTCAACCTCGATCTCACGAATGATAGTCAAGGAGTTTCATACTTTCAAGATTTGACAAACACTAGCCTACATTGTCTTGGTCCCAGACCTCAACTTGACTGACGCACCTGACCACCTAGAAATATTGTCACATCCCTTAGTCCAAGCAACACAGACCACAGTATCTTGGTCTACACATAGAAAGCATGGAAAACTCTTTTCCAAACTAGGCTATATCTCTTAGAAACAATTTTCAAAACCATTTTATATTTTCTCAAAATCCACGAAATCCAGCACATCAAGTCTCTACAATAGACCACCACAGATGGCCCATAATCTGCCTCAAAATGGGCAATACAAATCAATCTGGCAAAACCACCGAAACGTCACCTATAAAACAAACTTGGGCCTGATTTGGCACACTGGACATAAATAGACGACCGAACCTAGTTTAGATACCTAGAATGGCCGACTGAGTTCAGAATGGAAGACTGAAAATCCTTGATTCGATAGACCGAAATCAATCAGTCGTCTGAACCAGTCGACTGGTCAACACCTAAGGTACAGTTCAATAGACCAAATAAATTCAATCAACCGAAGTAGGGTCCAGGAGACCTATCTCACAACAAATTGGCATACCGAAATAATTTCGGCATACTGTTTTTTACGAAATCTGAAAAATGACCCAAGTTCTAGCCTGCTCAATCGCCCAAGTGGGGTGAGGGGCAGACCCACCAAACAAAATCCACAATCCATGAATAAAATACAAGACATAGACGCATGAGTCTACTCCAAAACCACACAAACAAAACAACAATCCACACATTCTAGCTTAAGATAAAAATTCATAAAGCCACAGGGGTCAGAAATGACCTAAACACACCAACCACAATAAAGGCCATAAACGCCTCAATAAATCACCATAAATTCTCAATAAATTCTAGAAATATAAATTTACCTAGGTTTCATGCATTCCTTGGATTTTCTACCAATTTCATGCATTTCTACACAGAGTATGAGGTGTGTACCTTACGACGATCACCGATGACCCTCGCCCAACTCCAACGACCACGATGATCTCTGGTCGACCATGATTTCCGCCTCGAGCTCCTCGTTCCTCTGGGACGATGATCGGAGCTCTACTGGACTAGCCCAACTCCCACTGCTCCGCTCTCTCTCACTCACTCTCTTTGGCGCACGAAAGTGGAAGGGGGGAATGGGAAGGAGGAGGAAAGGTAGAGGGGAAGGAGTGTGGGTAGGAGAGGTGAAGGGGAAAAGAAGGAGGAGGGAAAGTGGTGCATGTAGAGGGAGAAGAGGAGTGATGAAGAAAAAAGAGGAAGAAGGAATGGTGTGGTGGGGAAAACCCGACCCCCTTTCCTTATAAACGTGAAGTTGGTGGTAGCTACGTGCGTGCACAGATGCCACTCAACATGCACGTGCAGCTACATGTCGTCTCACCACCAACCAGCACATAGCATAGGCCAACCAACCACCCTTCACCTGCACACCCACACACACATAGGGACAGGAGCACAGTACCTCTATTAGAGAACAAGGCACATAACAATCCAAACAATGGGACCCAAGCACAAAACCACAGAATTACTAAAATGGCCTTGCACTAGTAACACCTGCACATTACAAAATTCATTAAAAACATATATTTACAATTAAATGAATTTCCTAGTGTTACATCAGTGGTTGGCATAGTTTCATAGGCAAGAGCAACATTGGTCCTAGTCAAACAGGTTCCAATGGGCCAGGAGAAAGATATTGCTACTAGTGTGGTCAGGTGGGCCATCTTGTGATGAATTGCCCTCATCCGTAGCAAATGCTAGACCAAATGGTGTGTTACAATTGTGGGAGGCCAAGACACATCCAGAAGTTCTATCCTAACCCTCCTCGGAGACCAAGGAGTGCACTGCAATAGTCGACTTAGGAGCATGTCTTCACCATCATTGCTCTTGATGTTGAACCTTCTGGAGATGTTGTGGAGGGTAAAGGATTTGTAGTTTTGTGCTGCATAACCCTCCATGTATTTGTTTGTAACTTCCTCTGTATTCTGGACTGTTGTTTAATTTGAGGATGTTGCTTTGGTGGTTTGTGCTTAACTAGTAGGTTCCTTTCTTGTGGTAAGTCAGATAGCCAAGGTGTTATTTGACTCAGGGAGTTCCTTCTCCTATATCTTTGAGTCTTTTGTAGTAGAGATGGAGGATAGACTAGCTAGGCTGACCATTCATTTCAATGTGGTGATGCAGTGGATGTGGGATTTTTCAAAAGTGCTCTAAGTGTACGCATTTCATAGCCTTTCGTCACTTTACTTGTGTCCCATTGGTTTATAGTCGACTACTCCACTCCACGTATGTTGAAGTTAGTGTGATCGCCACTCTCGATTCGCTTTTCTAGCTCTCGAGACGCTTGGGGAGATGTGGATGTTGTGGGTTCAGCTACCTTAGGACAGCACTAGTGCTGCCTAAGGGTGCCTATACCAGTGAACATCTTCTTCTTCTTCTTTTCCTTACAAAACAATATTAAAAAAAATACGGATTAATAAAGTGTAGTAAGCAATTCAACAGAATAAATCACAGATATGAAATAAGAGGAGACTACTTACCCGAGGGGTTTAATTCTCCCGGTTGTAACTAATATAAATACCGAGCTACAACATGCAATAAAATAAAATACGATATGCAAAAATATTAAAAGAAAACCCCCTTTTCAAATGCATAGGATATTAACATGACGTGGTCGGAGTCGGTAGAAAACTCAAGCTTCTAAACTTAGAACCTCTTTACTCTTTCTCTCAGAATAATTTTTCCCCTCTTTTAGATGCAAGTCTGTGTCCTCCCTAAAACACGGGGTGCCATTCTATTTATAGAGGAATGGAAGGATCAAAAAAGATAAAAGATTCAAAATTGGTAAGATTGGACAATTATAAACAAAACTTTCAATTTCAGAAGTTAAACGGCCGAATCTGGGCGTTCTATGTTAAACGTCCAAAATGAGGCGTTCAACATACCCAGGAGTCACAACTGTCTAATTAGAGAATATTCCATCAATTAATGGGTTAATTGGTGTCACGCACGATTAAAGGAATCTTCCAAAAAAGGAAACTATTTTAATTCAAAATTTTCAAAAGAAAGTAGTCGATGTAGCGTTGCTGAATTGTCAGGTGTAGAACACCGGATTTTGGAAGTTCATTGTTGAAAGTGAAAAATCACCCTTTCAACACCCTTAGGCCAAAAACTTACCAAATTTAGATGTCAGGTAAAATGTGGGTCAAGAAAGTCATTTAATGTGGTAATAAAGACCTCTTAATAAGATAAGAAGGTTTGTTGATAATAATAATGATTTACGTTAACTCCAAAAAATGAAGATTTGACAGGAATGAGAGGGAAATGACCTGATGGTGTAGAACGCCTGATTTTGGGAGTTCAATGTTGAATGCTTGATTTTGGGAGTTCAATGTTTAATGCCCGACTTTAGGAGTTCAATGACCTGTATTAGCAAATGAGCCTTTGAAGAGTATTTGGACTGAGCAAAATACTTTTAAAGATGAATGAGACATGTTATGGTGTAATGGGACCTAATAAAAATAAAGGGGTGCCAAAATGGGAGGGAAATAACTTGAAGGTGTAGAGCACCTAATTTGGGGAGTTAATTGTTGAAGCCTGATTTTGGGAGTTCAATGACTTAGATTAGTAAATGGGCCTTTGGAGAGTATTTAGACTAAGTAAAAGACGTCTAAAGATGAATGAAACATGCTATAGTATAATGGGACCTAGTAAAAAAAATGGAGTGCCAAAATGAGAGGCAAATGACCTAAAGGTGTAAAACACCTGATTTTGGGAGTTCAATGTTGAACGTTTGATTTTGGGAGTTCAATGACCTGGATTAGAAAATAGACATTTAGAGAGTATTTGTGCTGAGCAAAGGACTACTAAAGATGAATGAGACATGCTATGGTGTAATGAGACCTAATAAAAATAAAGGAGTGTCAAAACGGGATATCTACAAATTACCCCTCCTTGAAGATGGTTTCGGCACGAAACTAACTTGAAGGCTTGATGATATTCCCATGTGGCATGACTCAGGGGGTTTTAAAAGGAGGATGGAGATCCAACACTTGGATGTAAGTTTAATCTGTCACCAAGCTGGAAGACGGGATGAAGATCCAACACTTGCTGCCACCAAGCTAGATAAGAGATTGAGCTGGATAAGGGATCCAACACTCAGACTCATGGGAGGACCAACACTTGGGTATGAGACTAAGCTTGAAGGGGGAGAAGATCAACACCTACTGCCATCAGGTTGGAAAAGAGGTTGAAGGATCAAGCTAAATAAAACATCCAATACTCAAGAAATATCGATCTGAATATGGAGTTGGGCTAGATAAGGGATCCAACACTTAGCAATTTTGATCTGAATATTGGGTCGAGCAAGATAAGGTTCCAACACTTAGGATATTTGAGTTGAATATAGGGTCAAGCTGGATAAGGGATCTAACACTCAATAATTTGAGCTGAATGAGCTAGATAAAGGATCCAACACCTAGGAATTTGAGCTAAATGAGCTAGATAGAAGATCCAACACTTGAGGAAGACCGATCTGAATAAAGAATCGAGTTAGATAAAGGATTGAGCTGGATAAAAGATCCAACACATGGAGAAGATCGAGCTGGATAATGGATCCAACATTTGAGGAAACTGGATTTGAGAAACACGGCCTTAGGAGTTGCCTAAGGGGGTCAAACTAAAGGACACAACCTCACACATTGCCCGAGAGGGTCAAAGGATGAGGACACAGTCTTAGATGTTACCCAAGGAGGTCAAACTAAAGGACACAACCTCAAGCATTACCCAATGGGGTCAAACTAAAGGACACATTCTTGGACGTTACCCAAGGGGATCAAACTAAAGGACATGGCCTCAAGTGTTACTTAAGGGAGTCAAACTAAGGACACGGCCTCAGGCATTGCTCGAAGGGGTCAAAGGAAGAGGACACGATCTTGAGCGTTACCCAAGAGGAGTCAAATTGAAAGGACACAACCTCAAGCATTACCTGAGGGAGTCAAATTGAAAGGATATAGCTTTGGGTGTTACTCAAGGGGGTCAAATGAAAGGACATGGCCTCAAGCATTACCCAAAGGGGTCAAACTGAAAGGACATGGCCTCAAGCATTACCCAAAGGGGTCAAACTGAAAGGACACGGCCTCAGGCATTACCCAAGGAGGTCAAACTAAAAGGATACAGCCTTAGTCATTATCGAAGGAAGTTAAATGAAAGGGCATGGCCTCAAGCATTACCTGAGGAGGTCAAATGAAAAGAAATGACCTCAGACGTTACCCGAGGGGGTCAAATTGAAAGGACACAGCCTCAAGCGTTACCCGAGGAGGTAAACAAAAGGATATGATCTCAGGCATTACCCAAAGGGGTCAAATGAAAGGACACGATCTCAGGTGTTACCCGAGGCGGTCAAATTGAATGGACATGGCCTCAAGCATTACCCAAAAGGGTTAAATGAAAGGACACAACCATAGGTGTTACCTAAAGGGATTAAATAAAAGGACATAGCCTCAGGCATTACATGAGGGAGTCAAACTGAAAGGACACGGCCTCAAGCATTACCCGAGGGGGTCAAATGAAAGGACACGGCCTTAAATGTTACACAAGGGGGTCAAATGAAAGGACACAGCCTCAAACATTACCCAAGAGGCTCAAACGAAAGGACACGACCTCCAATGTTACCCAAGGGGCTCAAATGAAAGAACATGGTCTCAAGCATTATTCGAGAGAGTCAAATGAAAGGACACGGCCTTAGGCGTTATCCGAGGGAGTCAAACTGAAAGGACATAGAATCAGACGTTACCTGAGAGAGTCAAATGAAAGGACACGACCTCAGGTATTACCTGAGGGAATTAAATGAAAGGACACGACCTTAGGCGTTACTTGAGGGGATCAAACTGAAAGGACACGAGACAACCGACAGTTAGGCATGGAAGTCTAAAAGAGGAAATGGAAAGATGGGAGATGATCAGCTTTGACAATCACTCAAAATGCAATATGATGTACTTTTCATGGACGCATGTTGGCGAGAACGCACGGGAGATATTTTTGACATGCAATGCATGATCCTAAATAATGAAGTTCCTTCATCTTAGCCTACTTTGATTTATATAGCGGGATGGCTCAAGAATTTGGATCACTATTTAAAGTAGACTGACACATGAATGCAATTTGTCATAGTCGGGTGTCCTTTCATTGAGTGTAACCTACACTCTCTATAGGGACCATCGTTCTATGATACGTAAATTAGTGAGCGAGAGGTCTATGATATTCCTAAGTGACGGGTAAAGAGGGTTGACCTTCTCTCTACTAGTTACATTGGCTTATTTCTTTGGTCGGGTAGCCTTAAAGTTTGTTTGTTGACCAAGATTTCTTCCTATAGAGTTTAGCGACTAAAGTTGCCTCCAAGCGTTTTCCTTTGTGTTAGGTGCTTTACAGAACGTAGTGAATACTGTGTTCAACACTTCAAAGTGACTCCTATACATCTTCAACAAAATTATTATTTCCACCAAGGTGCCCCTTGCCCCGAGTCCAAAGATGATGATAAACAGTGATAGATATGGATTGCTTGAGATAAACTTAGGTGGAGGATAATACACCTGGCCTCAACTTTATTTGTCTAATTGAAGATGACCATCTAAGTGGGCAAGGTCAAACCGCGACGTAGGGTCGCAACTATCCTAGATTTTTGCATCATAGGCCATACTTGTTGTCAATTTCATAAGATGGTGTTGGTTGGGTAAATTTTACCCTGTTTTTGATTCTTAATTTTCTATATTTGTTTGGATTTTTTGGTTCTTTTTTCCCTTCTTTTGGATTTTTTTTATTATTTTTGGATTTTTGGTTTTCTATTTTATATTTGATTTTTTTAATTTTGGATTTTGGTTTTTCAGTATTTTCTACTTTTTAGTTTTTGGATTTTCTATTTTTTTGGTTTTTTATTTTCTATTTTTTTTTTTTTTTCATTTTCTATTTTTTTTGTTTTTTTCTTTTCCTTTTTTTTTGGAGAAGGAAATTCTTCCATAATGTTGGGAAAAAAGAAAACTTTGTGGGTGGAAACCTTGATAATTGGAACCCTTGTGCACTCCTAAATTGGAAGACGCTTCAGGTTTGCCTCGGTATCAACTGCTCCTAGTCCTAGGTTCCTACCTCTTGCCTCTAAGTGTATTGTGTAGGGTGTGAGGAAAGGAGTAATGTCTAATCCTGAGACTTTAGCTAGAGATTTGAAGTTTTTATCTCCCTCAGTCCATGGTTGAATCTTACTACGCTTTATGTTCCCTTTTTTGTCTATTTTGACCATAGACAGCTTTTTTGCTGCCATCTTTTCATTTATTTCTGGATAGTTTCTATGTTGTCTTCTTTTCTCCTCTCTCTTTTTCGCTCAATGAACAACTTCTTTTCTTTTTTTATCCTTTTTTTTGGTAGGTGCCTACCCATCACTACTTACTAAGATTTATGCTATGATAGCACACCTGCCAAGCGTCAATGGTCTCACCCTCATCTTGAATGTTCGGTCAATAGGCAATTATTATTGATGGACCGAATCACCCCTTTTATTTTGGCGTACTCTGATCTTTTTGCGATTTTAAGTTTAGCCATGGACACCTACCAAATCATAACTTACTAAGATTTATGATAAGATAGCATGACTCGGGGATGTGTGTAGACTTGTTATTCATGGACTGGAAGGGAAACTCTTGAAAACTTACCTCTGTCTCAGTGTTAGACCCTTGATCTATTTTCGCACAAAGTGTTCGTGAGGTGAGGCTAAGGACGAGATTCCTACGCTTTGGGAGATAGCTAATTCACAAGCTTGGGTAGTCTATTGGCTCAGTATGCATGTCAAGGGTAGTACCTTTTGAGGTATCATGCATTTTTGGGATGCTTAAGCCCAATGCCATCCTCTCTAACAAAACAATAGGCGTTGCTAGGATATGCCTCAATTACCAAATATGGTCTTTTTTAGTTTGGTCTAAGTTCCCCATGCTTGTGTTGCAATATTTCCTTCTCATTAAGCTTTTCATTATTATTATTATTATTATTATTATTATTATTATTATTATTATTTCCACTTATAATACTACATGGAGGTAAAGGATGTTTTATTTATGTATTTTACATAAACAAAAAGAAAAACAAGAAAAGAAAAGAAAAGTTTATTTACAACAATTAGGGGGGATGCCCCTAGTGTAGCCTCTATCAGTAGAGACTTCTGCTCGATTTGTATTGATAGACTGGTCCTATGCTCGATGGCATCCTTTAACCTTCTTTATTAAGGCATCCTTGTCATGCCCCACATTTTCCACAATAATTTAAAACAATTTAAACAACGGGAAAATTAAAGCCAAACAGTAAACATCTAACTACCAGGAACCTGTGTGTGCGTCTAGGAGACTCTAGACTATATGCACTACGCTAAACGTCTGCATGCCTGCACCTGCAATCCAAAACACGGGGAAAAACGTATGAGTGACAAAAGTCACCCAGTACGCACCCCACGAAAACCGTGGAAAAAAAAAACTATAATCAATTTTCCTTTTAAATTCATTTCGCAAACTATTTTCTCAAAACTTCATAAACTAGGCCCACACCGGCCCAAAACAACAACCGGGGCTCTACTAGCCCAAAGTCACAAGCAAAGGCCCTCAATGGCCAACACCACACACAGTGAGTCGGGAAGCCCGGTGCCAGGCAACCTAACATTGGCCCCACGCAGTCCGCCAAGGAGCGACCATGGCGTTTTGCACTACCATGGTGTGCCATCCTGTGCAGGAGCCAACCACCGTCCCGCGATTCTCCCACCTGGAGAACCATCACAAAGCCAACCCCTCCTTGCGAAGGCTATCCTGTCTCTCAAGACGTTACTAGCTACGGGGTGTGTGTTCCACCCACACTGGCCACCACAGGGTCTGCCTCCTCACAGTGTCCTCCACACATGGTGCTCAAGAGGGAGTGTCATACCTCCACACCCGGCGACACCCGAACCTCAGTACTCACAGCGAAAGTAGGAGTATCATACCTTCCTGTCATGCCACAAGACACCTCAACTCGCGAAACACAACCCTAGCCTTGAGACGACAGTCAAGGAGTCTCATACTTCTAGGACCCGACGCCCATCAGCCTTAGGTATCTTGGCCCCTCGACCTCAACCAGAGAGTCGTGCTCGACCACCCGAGAATGTCGTGACATTCCCTGGTCCCGATGACACGGTCCCACATTGTCTCAGCTCGTACACAGAAAACCAGGAAAAACATTTTCCAAAACAAGCCAACTATTTCTTAAAATCCATTTTCCAAAACCATTTTCAAATCTTTGAAAATTCCTCGAAAATCTCGGCAAAGAGACACGTCAGGTGTCTCCGGGGACCCCTATTGACGGCCCACAATCCCATCTTACAGGGACAAAACACAGCAATCCAGAAAGCCCTCGGAAAACACATTTTATAAGCATATTTGGGCCCATAATCGGCATGCTAGAAAATAGGTCAGGTATGCCGAAAATCCCTGGTTCGGTAGATCGATCTGGTTCGGTCGACCGAATCAGGTCAACGGTCAACACTCAGGCCAAATTTGGTATACCAAAACAAATTTGGTCGACCAAAATCTCCTAATTCGGATAACCGTCCAAAATTGAATGACCGAATTTTGACCAGAGGACCTAATCTGATAGAAAAATGGCATACCGAAATGGTTCGGTATGCTGAATTTTGGGAAAAATAGAAAATGGGCCAAACCCTACAGTTTGAAATCGCCCCAACTAGGACCTCCGATCGGACCCGCTAAACAAGCACCAAAAATCTTGCATAAAACATAAGATATAGACCCTCAAGTCTACTCCAAATCTCAACAAACAAAACTAAAATCCATTTACTATGCATCAAGATATAAAATCGGAAAGGCAGAAGGGTCAAAAGAACCCAAAACACACCAACTACCATAAATGCCAATAAACACCACATTAAATTCCCAAAAATTCTAAAACATTAAATTTAGCCTAGATTACATGCATCCTAGCCATTTCTACCATTTTACATAATTTCTACACATTAAATTGGAGGTACGTACCTGAAAATGACCTCCGATGACCACCGGCGAATTCTGGCGAACTCCGACAACCCCGCACATCCTCCGACACTCCATGGCCCCAAGGACGTTGCTCTGAAGCCTCCCACACTGCCATGAGCCACCGTGAGCCTCCGTAAGCCTCCACCTCCTATCTCCCACTCTTGACTCTCTCTGTCTCCCACACCCACCCGCAGCGGAAGGAGGAGTGAGGAAGAAGATGGAAAAGAAGTGGAGGGCGAAAACAAAGGAGGAAAATAAAAGAGGGAAGAAGGTTGGGGCTCGGCTGGAGTTCCGGTGGTTGGGGAAGGCTCTCCCTCTACATGCGTTAAATACACGGGGAAAGAGGTCACTGTGTACTTGCCCGCCAACCTCCGGCACTCGCACACCAGCCAGTCCCTAGCCACCCACCAGCCTCACTACACACAGACCAACCGCTAGCTCCCAAGCACGAACCAACTACCCAACCACCGACTCAGGAGCGCTGGCCCACACTGACCCACACCCGGGCCACAAACGTAGTGCCACAATGCACAATGCCAAACCAGGCATAGGGACACGCAAACAGAAACTAGTCCACGAGGCCCAAGCCCAAAAGCACAAAACCACACAACAGGCCTTAGAACAGTAACACCTGTCCAGGAATAAAATTTATAAAATGTAAATAATTACAAAATGAATTTTACGAGTGTTACAATCCCACTCAATTCTACCTTCTTCAACACAATCGCAGACAATGTTTTTGAAAGCCCAACAATTTTCTAAATTATGCCTATGTCTTCTGTGGTATGGGCAATATTTATTTCTGTCATAGTTTATTCCTTCAAGTCTTCGAGATGAGAAATTGATTACTCAGGCTTCCATCATTTATTCAAACATGTCTGCCAACTTGATTGGGAGGGAAGGACAACTGGTGTGTCTTGGTCCTTTCAACTATTGCCGTGGAGTTGCATAATGATGGTTGCCCCTGTGATTGTCATTCCGCTGATAATCTTGCATCTGAGGAGGTTGATCTCACTACTTGTGCTTCCTAGCTTGGACATGATATATTGGCTCAGTGTTGTCCTCTGTCCCTTGGAATTCTTTGCTTTTGAATTCATGCATATTTTCATTCACAGAAGCTGCCATCACATGGAGTGTAATTATAAAAGGACAATGTGCATTGGCTAATCCCCTCTTCATCGGTGCAATTGTGTTTGCAATCTGTGTCTGAATAATTTGCCTTTAAGAGATGTCTAGGCCCAATCTAGCTACCATTTCTCACCATCTGTTTGCAAAAGTGACTCATTCTTCATCTAGCTTCATGCTCCCTTTGCTTAAATCGTGGAAAGTTGGCTTCAAAGCGATCTTGTGCTGAAACTTGACTAAGAAGCATTCCCTGATTTTGCCAAAACTACTAAGCTCTTCCTTCGATAGGGTCTTGAACCAATCCATAGAATCGCCTTCTAATAAATAAAAGAAGAGGTGTATGATAAGCCCTAAGTCATGGAAGTACAAGGTTGACTCCATTTGAAACCAAATGATGTGACTATAAGGATTGGTTGTCCCATCAAACTTCGTAGTCTTTTGGTACTTGAAGCCAAGAGGGAGCTAGAATGAGGAAAATTTGCTTATGTCAAAGGATGGGAAAGCTTGTGTCTGAACTCCTAAAGAATTCAAAATCTTCTTCATTTCTTCTAATTTACTTAATCTACTATGAGCTTGAGAAGTTGATGCTTGGCTTGCATTTGGCTGGAAAGGAACCTATTAATGAGCATTCTAATTTGGTTGACTAGAGAAAAATGGATTGACTCCTTCTCTATACTTTTCATGTGGTAGCTGCTGTGGTTGCTCAAAGAACAAAAGGTTAGCATTTGCTAGAAGTCCTCCATTTGGGTTGTTTTTGTACCCCTAGTGTTTGGTATCTAGTGGTGCATTTTTGAGCTATCCTTGGTATAGATCTACAGGGATGTGCTTTACAATAGACTTTTATAGTCCTTCACTAGGGAGGTGTTGACCTTGATAGAGATCATCATTTTTTTGGTTTGACATCCCCGATGGACTACGGTTGTTGGTATCATTGTAAATGAAGCGACACAAGGTTTGATATTGGATTGAATCGGAATCTAGTTCTTCTCTAGTGGTTGGATGGAATAGCTTCAAGATAAGTTCCTTTTCGGGCATACTGGTTGCATCAGATTGGTTGCTTTCGGATTCAGACATTTGGCTAAGCTTCCCTCTTGTTCTAGTTTTAGTTTAGTACAAAAAGTGTAATACGTAAGCAAATTTGTGTCTAATGTAAGACGCTATAACTAACGACGTCTAACAACTTTGTCAACTTCTACCTCTTAAATGTTGAATTAGTCAATGTAAACAATGTCCAATACTATTTACTGAATCATTACAAAACCTTGGCACATCCTCCTTGTCCTTTATTGATACAACATCCAGACTTGGCTGATAGAAAGATCAATTGAGTGAAAATGAACTGACTAGTAGTCTAGCTATGTTGAATGTCAGATGGGGGCGTTCAATGTTAGACATAGCTTTGACAACGTTTTACACCTTGAAATGCATACTCAACTATTTTAATGCTACTGGTTATCCTTTAGGAAGATTACTTAAAACCCCCCCAATGTCCTTATAGAGTATTTATAGACCAAGAATTTTCTTTTTCTTTCCCTTTTTATTTCTCTCTCTCTCTTTTTTGATTGATTTATTTCCCCCTTTTGTTGGCTGATTTTTGAGCTCTCTTCTTTTTTTTATCTTTTTTTTGTTCTCTTTCTGTCTCTTGTTTTCTCTCTCTTTTTTCACTCTGATTTTTTTTTCTAATAAAGGGAAAAACAGTTACAAATATTGCACTTGATAGAAAAAACTTACAAAGAATTTTAGAACCTAATACAAGTTTCTATAAAAAGAAAGAAAATGAAATTGCAAAAGTCTTGTTTATAATGCCTATTCAATTATTTACCCTATGACATTCATCATTTCCACAAATAAAGGCCAAAAAATAATGGAAAACTAAACGTTGTGTTAAATGCTTAATCTGAGGCATCTAACGGAAGACATAGGAGTTTTGACGTTCAACATCCCTATTTCAAAGAACTGCATAGAAACACTTTCAAACAAGCGCTTAAAGGTTTGATTTATGTTTTCGCTTTGTTATTAGTGTTTTAAAACTTACGTGACTCTCAAGGTGCCTGAGGATTAGGTTTGGCTTTCTTCGGGGTACTCTATGGCTCCTCACAAATGTGATAAAAATTCCACTTCTTTGGTACTGCCTTTACCTCAACTCCTGAGGGTCTTTGGGGAGTCTGAGCACACTTAGATCCCTTCCTCATGGAGGTAGAGCGTAGCATACCCAAGATTGATTGGGACTCTTACGTATTCAAACACACAACCACATCAAACCATAGAAGGGGGAGGAAGAATACAACTTTTAACTTGGAATTCTAATTAACTTTCACAAGAGTCAAGGGAGAGAAAATGTGACTCCTGTGTAAGCTAATGACAACACAAACACTTCGTTCAAGCCTTCCACAGCAGAGGTGTTCTAGACTTGAGCAGTTATTTGCATAACCCAAGGAAAGATGTAATCAAATTAGTTCCCAATAAGGGCCATGTAAGTCACAGAGAAAACATCAATTTTTATTTGGATTTTTGAAAAGCACCCGGAAAATCAAGGTTTCAGTCCCTACGACAAAATCGATCACCTCACACCTTGGTTCTTGGGCCAGTTATGAAAAGAAAACGAAAGAAATTTTAAAAATTGAAAGGGATTATGTTCAAAGTTGTTGAACGCTAATATGAGGGTGTTCAATGTTGAACTCCTAGAAACAGGCATTTAACACACTGACAAATATTTTTTACAAAAAGAGATTCTGTTCATTCAACGTTGAATGCTGAAATCGAGGTGTTCAATGTTGAACGCCCAAAAACAGGCGTTTAATACACTGATAGATATTTTTCCAGAAAAATTGACTTTTTTTACTCAATCACCCCTACTCCTAAGAATCAAAAACTAAAGGAGGAGTGATCGCATGCAATTTTAAGCGTATAAAAGCCCAAGCAAGCGAGGAGATCGTGGTGCTTCAAAACACTAAAGAATTTTGCCACAAGCTTGAAAAATCAGCAAATTAAAAAACAAAATTGTAAGGAAAAAAGAAGAAGAAAGAAGAGGGGGTGCTCACCTTAGCACGAGGGTATTTTTAGCCATCCCACCTTGATCTTCAATTTGTGGATGTGAGATTTTTCGAAAGTACTCTAAGTGTATGTGTTTCGTATCGTTTCATCACTTCATTTGTGTCCCTTTGGTTTATAGTTGACTCCTCCACTCCACGTATGTTGAAGTTGGTATGATCACCACTCTCGTTTTGCTTTTGCTGGCCCTCGAGACGCTTGGAGAGATGTGGATGTTGTGGGTTCAGCTACCTTAGGACAACGCCAATGTTGCTTAAGGGTGCCCGTACCAATGAGCTTCTTCTTCTTCTTTTCCTTGCAAAACAATATTAAAAAATAGAGATTAATAAAGTGTAGTAAGCAATTCAATAGAATAAATCACAGATAGAATAAGAGGAGAATACTTACCTGAGGAGTTTTATCCTCTTGGTTGCAACTAATGTAAATACCTAGCTACAACATGCAATAAAATGAAATGTGATATGCAAAAATATTGAAAGAAAACCCTTTGTTCAAATACATGAGATGCCGACATGACATGGTCGAAGCCAGCAGAAAACTTAAGCTCTCTAGACTTAGAACCTCTTTACTCTTTCTCTCAGAATAATTTTCCTCCTCTTTGGGATGTGTGTCTGTGTCCTCCCCAAGGCTAAGGATATCTCTTTATTTATAGAGACACAAGAGGATCAAAAAAGGTAAAAGGATCCAAAATTAGCAAGATTACACAATTGCAAATAAAATTTTCCATTTTAGAAGTGTTGAACGCTTGAATCCAGGCATTTTATGTTAAACATCCAAAATGAGGCGTTCAACACATCTAGGAGTCATAACCATTGATGAGCACATTATTGTTACATATTTTATATCCCATATTTATTAATTTTGTATATAAATAATGCTTCTCAGGAGTGTTTTATGCAATATATGTAGAGACATAGGTTTGGAATAAATGGAGGGAAAAATGCATAAAATGATATTGCTTCTAGAAGAATAAATTGAGATCTCCTAAAGATTTGCGAAGATTGCAAAATAAAATCTCTAAAGAATATTTTCAAATGCATGATCAGATCATCAAGATATAGTGAACATCTAAAATGAAATCAAAATTTTAAAAAGATCAGCACTGATACTCCAAGATTTTCGAAATATTCCTCTTCCTTATTTGTTTCCAAATCTAAGAAATTGTAATTACGTAACAAATTTGTTTCCGAATGGAGATTAACCTTGTAAGTCTATAAAGAGACCCAATGTGTTGGAGGGATGAATCATCTTTTACTTTGTATACTTCTTCTCCTAGGCCACTTTTCTAACTACGGAGTTGAGTGTTGGAAGTTGCTTGTATCAGATTTGAATGATTAACATTATTAGTTTTATTTTTATTATATTTCCTTTTTATTTTTAACTTTCTTTCTCATTTTCATTCATATGCTAAATTTCAGGATTTGATGAAACTACAATAATTTCATGATTGTGTAATTAGTTTTGATCTCTTCTCTCTTGTGCTTCATGTTATGATCGTATATGCAAGATTAGCACGACATTGATTTCTAGTTATTTCAATAAACATTCATAAGCTAATATTGAGTGCATCTTTTTAGCCTATGCTTAGGAAAGAGTAAATTAGGGATCATGTGTGTTGTCGTAGTAATATTATGTTATCATCTAATTAAATCATACTTTTGTTTTTCTATTCATGTACTTGATAGTCTTCATGTGTTCCATATAAGCTATGCTTGTTAGATTAGAATTCTTTAGTTTGGTTTTTGAGGTTGAAAAGGGAGAGATAGTGAACTAGTTGATCATCATGTTAATTGCACAGTGAATTCAAAATCCTAGACCTCATCATATAACTTTAAGTATCAAAATTATCATGTTTTCTTTTATTTTATTAAATTCCAATTCCATCTTCATATCTTCTATCATATTTTGACAATTAGAATTAAAAACTAGAATTCACTATTCTCTGTGGGATCGACCCGTACTTACATATGTACTACATTGTACGCCGTGCATTTACGGTAATTAAAATATACACATCAAGTTTTTGACACCGTTGCCAAGGAATAGATGTATTCATAGTTTTAATTTTATTTGTCAGGTTTTTTTTTTTTTTTCATTTATAAAAGCAAATTGAAAAAAAAACATTTTGATTTGGGTTTGAAGTTTATAAAACAGGGATTGGAGGAGAAAAAAAAGTCTGAGTAAGTTCTTTATTTCTCAAAATTTTTGATTTTCCTAAAAGTTTCAAAATTATCCCAATTATTATATGATTCATATATTTTATTGGATTTTTCTTGATCTAAAAATTAAAAAAAGAACCAGTTGGCCAAGGAAACCAATTCATTATAAAGGTTTCCCTATTAAGTGATTCAACTGAGAAAAAGCCTCAACTTATCATTCTTATGTCTCCACCTCAGTCCTCATCGTTACCATCTACTATAGGACCATTAGAGATATATGTTAAGCCATATCATTTAACTCTAGTCAATTATGAACTCAAGTCCTCATTCCATATTCAATTAAATTACACAGGTTTATCCAATCTAACTGCATCTCCTTGGGAAATTCATGACACTCGTTTAAGAGAAGTCCAATGGCGGCTTGAATAGGCTGAAAAGAAATTTGCAAAAGACAGACCACCTCCTTGGCCAGATTAGGATTGTGCCTTGCAGATTGATGAGATCATGGATTTTCTTACACTTCAATTGTGAATATGTATAAAATGTACATAATTTTTCTTTTCTTAGTAGCAGAAGCACTCCATCCCGAATCAGGTACTATTGTTCTAACTTTAATTGTATTTCATTCATCATATCATTTAGTGCATACAGTGAGAACAATGCATGGTTTAGGTGTAGGGAGGAGTCTTCTCTGTGTCTCTTTCATTTTTTTTAGTTTTTGGGTGTAACACCTGTAAAATTCATTTTATAATTATTTACATTTTAAGGAATTTATTCCTAGACAGGTGTTACTGTTCTGAGGCCCATTATGTGGATTTGTGCTTTTGGGCTTGGGCCTCGTGGGCCGGATTCTGTTTACGAGTCCTTGTACGTGGTTGGCATTGTGCATTGTGGCACTGTGCTTGTGGGCTCGGGTGTGGGTCCACGTAGGGCCCTGCGTTCATGGACCGTTTGTTGTGGCTGGTGGTTGGGCGGAGTGGTCGGTGTGCTCATGTGAGGTGCCAATGGCTGAGACGTGCAGGTGAGCACGCTCCCAGCTACTGCGTACGCAGGCTTTATAAGCCGCCACACCGCACTCCTCCGTCGTTCGTCGCTGTCTTCTCCTTCTTTCTTCTTCCTTTTTCTCCTCTTCCTCGGACGCGCACCTGTCCATGTAACACCCTACATTTTCCACAATAATTTAAAACAAATTAAATTACGAAAAAATTAAAGCTCAACAGAAAATATCTAACTACCAGGAACCTATGTGTGCGGCTAAGAAATTCCAGACTATATGCACTACGTTAGACCTCTTAATGCCTGCACTTGCAAATCAAAAACACAAGGAAAAACGCATAAGTGAAAAAAGTCACCCAGTACGCACCCCAAGGAAAACTATGGGAAAACAAAATCATAAATAATTTTCTTTTAAATTCATTTTGCAAACTGTTTCTCAAAAACCTCGCGAACCAGGCCTACACCGGCCAAATCCACAACCGGGGCTCTACTATCCCAAAGCCGCAAGCAAAGGCCCTCAATGGCCAAAACCACACACAGTGAGTCGGGAAGCCCGACGCGAGGCAACCAAACTCTGGCCACACGCAATCCACTGAGGAGCGACCATGGTGTTCTGCACTGCCATGGTGAAGCCACCCTGTGTAGGAGCGATCACCGTCCCACGATTCTCCCTCTCTGGAGAACCCTCACAAAGGCAACCCCTCATTAGGAAGGTTGTCCTGTCTCTCAGGACGTTACCAACTACGGGGCACGTGTCCCACCCGTACTGGCCACCATAGGGTACGCCTCCTCACGGAATCCTCCACACACGGTGCTCAGGAGGGAGTGTCATACCTCCACACCCGACGACACCCGAGCCTTAGTGCTCACAACAACAGCAGGAGTATCATACCTCCCCGTCATGCCACAAGACACTCCAACCTGCGGACCTCAACCAAGCCTTGAGATGACAGCCAAGGAGTCTCACACCTCCAAGACTCGATGCCCCTCAGCCTCAGGTATCTCGGCCCCCAACCTCAACCAGGGAGTCGCACCCGACCACCCGAGAATGTCGTCACATTCCCTGGTCCCGACGATACGATCCCACACTGTCTCATCCCGCACACAAAAAACCAGGACAACATTTTCCAAAATAGGCCAACTATCTCTTTGAAATCCACTTTCCAAAATCACTTTCATATCTTTGAAAACTCTTCCAAAACTTCGGCAAAACGGCGCATCAGGGGTCCTAGGAGACCACCATTGACGGCCCACAATCCCTCTCAATGGGACAAAACAAATCAATCCAGAAAACACTCGAAAATCAGATTTTATAAACTTATTTGGGCCTTGATTTGGCATGACGAAAAATAGGTTCGGTATGCCGAAAATCCTTGGTTCGGTATGCCGATCTAGATCGGTCGACCGAATCAGGTCAACAATCAACACTCAGGCCAAATTCGGTATACCAAAAATGGGTCGGTCGACCGAAATCTCTTGATTCAGGTGACTGTCCAAAATCGAATGACCAAATTTCAACTAGAGGACCTAATCTAACAGAGGAACGGCATATCGAAATAATTCGGTATGCCGAATTCAACGAAAAACAGAAAACGGCCCAAGCCTTGCTGTTCGAAATCACCCCAACTGGGACCTCCAATCGGACCCCCTAAAAAAACACCAAAAATCTTGCATAAAACATAAGATGTAGACGCTCTAGTCTACTCCAAATCCCAACAAACAAAACTAAAATCCATTCACCATGCAACAAGATATAAAATCGCAAAGGCAAAAGGGTCAAAAGGACCCAAAACGCAACCACCAACATAAATGCCCATAAATCCACCATAAATTCTCATAAAATCACAATAAATTCTAGGAATGTAAATTTACCATGATTTCATGCAACTGTATCAATTTCTACCATTTTCATGCTCTCTATTACAGTGATTGCAGATGCGTACCTTAAATGAGCTCCGACGATCTCCGATCGACTCCGACGAACTCCGATGACCCCGCACGACCACGGCGACTCCACGACCTCTGGGACGTCACTCCAAAGTATCCCAGGCCACCACAAGCCACCACCATGCCTCTGCTTCTCTCCCTCTCTCTCTCTCCGTCGATGTGTGGACAGAAGAAAACAGGGGAGACAGGGGAGGATGGGGGGAAGGAGAAGGGGGTCAAGAAGGAGTGGGGAGGAAGGGAAGCGAAAGTTGGGAAGAAGAGAAGCTCGCCCAAGGAGGAGGAGAAAAGAAGATGAAAGAAGGAGAAGACGGTGACGAGTGACGGGGAAGTGCGGTGCAGGCGGCTTATAAAGCCTGTGCACGCAGTAGCTAGGAGCATGCTCACCTGCACGTCTCAGCCACTGGCACCCCGCACGAGTACACCGACCACTCTGCCCTACCACCAGCCACAGCAACCAGCCCATGGTGCAGACCCCACACCCAGGCCCCACACGCACAGTGCCACAATATACAGTGCCAAATCACGCACAAGGACACGCAAATAGAAGCCGACCCACGAGTTCCAAGCCCAAAAGCACAAAACCACATAATGGGCCTCAAAACAGTAACGCCCGTCCAGGAAATAAATTCATTAAAATGTAAATAATTACAAAATGAATTTTACAAGTGTTACACTCCCCCACCTTCCCTTCCCTTCCCTCTCACTCTTCTCCCTTCCCCACCCCTTTTCCTTCCACCCGTCCACCCTTATTTCTCCTGTTTCGCGCACTGATGGAGAGAGAGAGAGAAAGAGGGAGAGAAGAGAAGGCACTGTGGTGGCTCGTGGTGGCTTGGGAAGCTCCGGAGTGACGTCCTTGAGGTCGTGGAGCGGCAGTGGACGTGCGGGGTCGCCAGAGTTCGCCGGAGTCGGTTGGAGGGTCGCTAGAGCTCGTTTCAGGCACGTATCCCCAATTTAATGCGTAGAAATCATGTAAAATGGTAGAAATGCCTAGGATGCATGTAATCAAGGCTAAATTTAATATTTTAGAATTTTTGGGAATTTATTGTGATTTTTATGGGTATTTATGTCGGTGGTTGAGATTTGGGTCATGTTGACCTTTATGGCTTTGCGATTTTGTATCTTGATGCATGGTGAATGAATTTTAGTTTTGTTAGTTGGGTTTTGGTGTAGACTCGAGCATCTACCGCATATGTTTTATTCTAGATTTTTGGTGATTTTTTGGGGGGTCCGATTGGAGCTCTTACTTCAAGCGATTTTTGGGTGCCTTATTGAAGGTCGTCTTATTTCTGACAGAAAACTAGGGGTGCGGGCAGATTGAGCAGGCCAAGCGCAGGTTCGGCAGCGGTTCTAGCCCCTGGTCTAGGCTCTGTTAGCATTCAGACGAAAGTGCCATGGGCACTGGCCAAACGCGTGCTTCACATGCGCGGGTTTGCTAAGACATTTTTGGGGTTTTTCGTGGATTTTTGAAAATATATTTTAATGCAGTGGTTTTTTGGATTGGTTTGTATTGTCCCTGTAAAATGGGATTGTGGGTCATCAGTGGTGGTCTTCTAGGACACCTGATGTGCCATTTTGTCCACATTTTTAAAGGGTTTCCAAAGAAATAAAATGATTTTGGAAAGTGGATTTCAAAGTGGTAGTTGGCCTGTTTTGTAAAATGGTTTTCCGGGTTTCTATGTGCGGGCTATGACAGTGTGAGAGCGTGTCATCGGGACCAGAGAATGTGACGATATTCTCAGGTGGTCGGGCATGACTCCCTGGTTGAGGTTGGGGGCCGAGATACCTGAGAATGAGGGACGTCGGGTTCTGGAGTTATGAGACTCCTTGACTGTCGTCTCGAGGCTAGGGTTGTGGTCTGTGGGTTGAGATGTCTTGTGTCATGATGGGGAGGTATGATACTCCTACTGTCGTCGTGAGCACTGAGGCTTGAGTGTTGTCGAGTGTGGAGGTATGGCACTCCCTCCTGAGCAATGTGTATGGAGGATGCCGTGAGGAGGTGTACCCTGTGGTGGCTAGTGTGGGTGGGACACGTGCCCCGTAGCTCGTAGTGTCCTAAGAGATAGGACAGCCTTCCTAGGGAGGGGTTGGCTTTTGAGGGTTTTCTAGAGAGGGAGAATCACGAGACGGTGAATGCTCCTACATAGGGTGGCCATCACCGTGGCAATGCAAAACACTATGGTCTCCTCGACAGACTACGTGTAGCTGGAGTTTGGTTGCTTAGCGTCGGGCTTCCCGACTCACTGTGTGTAGTTTTAGCCATTAAGGGCCTTTGCTTGTGGTTTTGGGCTAGTAGAGCCTCAGATGTGGTTTTGGCCGGTGTGATCCTAGTTTGTGAGGTTTTGAGAAAAATGGTTTGCGAAAAAAATTTAAAGGAAAAAAAATTAATTATGATTTGCTTTCCATGGTTTTCTTGGGATGCGTACTAGGTGACTCCTGTCGCACACACAAGTTCCTCGTGTCTTTGGTTTGCAGGTGCAGACATGTGGTTGGTTTAGTGTAGTGCATATAGTCTGGAGTTTCCTAGCCGCACACACAAGTTCCTGGTAGTTAGATATTTTCTGTTTGGCTTTAATTTTCCCATAATTTAATTTGTTTTAAATTATTGTGGAAAATTTGGGGCGTTACATTGGGTGTCTTTTTATTTTTCTCCTTTCAAAAAAAATGTTTTTTTTTAGGTTATTTGACTTAATGTTTTTCTTTTCTTTCATGAAAAAAATGAAAGCAAAAAGGAATTATCCACATTAGTCTAATCAATTAGGAGTGAATAAGTAACCTAGTGTTAAAGTTCAAAAGTAAGATTGAGTAATTGAGGAACCTATGATTCAAAAAGTAGAGACAAAATCTGAAAAATAGCATCTTCTGATATATCTATAACTTATATGTATCTTATCATGCATTGTCACTCTAGTCCTTAGCTATAAGGAATAAAGGAAGGCCCGAACACCTTAGTAATACAATAAAAAAGCCTCTCATCATTAAGTAACTGGGTATCATGCCTCAGTAAACATTGGTATTCACGTAAAAGATGATTAGAAGAGGAAAAAAGATTAATAACATTCAATAATCACTGAGTAATTAGGTATCGTGCCTCAATAAGTATTGGCATTTACGTAAAAAGGTGATTGAAGGATAAAAAAAAGAAAAAGAAAAAGAAAAGTCTTGTCTTTAAGGCCTTAACTACTAAGTGATTAAGTCCATTGGGATGTCCTCACATCTGGTGCCGAAAACCGTTTGGTTTGGGATCTACTGACCTAAAGCTCGCTAAATGGGTAACTAAGAATAAAGTCTAAGAAAGCAAGACACCATAGAATGAAATAAAATTACTAAGGTAGTAAGATTGCACTTGAAAACCCATGCTAAGATCTATTTTCTAAACACAAGGTACATATGAATAATTTTTAAGAAGATGATGTGAAAAAATAAGATAGAGTCTCTATGATGACAAGATGAGGGCTCTCAGCAAAGGTTAAACTAAAGAATTAAGACACTAAGAAACTTTAGATCTTTTTAGTTGATTAGGTTAATGTGAATACTTCAGAATGTTTCCTTTTCTTTATTCCTTGACCTCTTTTCTTCTAGGATTTTGTAGCTAGATCCGCTACAAACCGTCAAGAGGCACCACACATCCACTAAGGTATCTAGGGGTTTTGTAATGCCCCACATTTTATACAATATTTTAAAACAAATTAAATTATGGGAAAATTAAAGCCAAACGGAAAATATCTAACTACTAGGAACCTATGTGTGCGGTTAGAAGACTCTAAACTATATGCACTACGCTAAACTAACCGCATGTCTGCACCTGTAAGCCAAAACCACAAGGAAAATGTATGAGTTACAAGAGTCACCTAGTACGCACCCCAAAGGAAAACAGCGGAAAACAAAACCTTAATTGATTTTCTTGTAAATTCTTTTCGCAAACTATTTCTCAAAACCTTACAAACCAGGTCTACACCGGCCAAAACTACAACTGGGGCTTTACTAGCCCAAAACCACAAGTAAAGGCCCTCAATGGCCAAAACCACACACAGTGAGTCGAGATGCCCAACGCCAGGCAATCAAACTCTGGCTACACACAGTCCACCGAGGAGCGACCACAGTGTTCTGGATTGCTATGGTGACGGCTACCCTATGCAAGAGCGTTCACCGTCCCGCGATTCTCCCTCTCTGGAAAACCCTTAAAAGCTAACCCCTCCCTGGGAAGGTTGTCCTGTCTCTCAAGACGCTACTAGCTACGAGGCACGTGTTCCACCCACACTGGCCACGACAAGGTACGCCTCCTCACGGCGTCCTCCACACACAGTGCTCAAGCGAGAGTGTCATACCTCCACACCCGACAACACCCGAGCCTCAGTGCTTACAGCAACAGTAGGAGTATCATACCTCCCCGTTATGCCACAAGACACCTCAACCCGTGAACCACAACTCTAGCCTCGACACGATTGTCAATGAGTCTCATACCTCCAGAACCTGACGTCCCTCAGCCTCGGGTATCTCGGTCCCCAACCTCGACCAGGGAGTCGCGCTCGACCACTAGAGAATGTCGTTACATTCCCTAGTCCCGACGACACAATCCCACACTGTCTTGGCCAGTACACAGAAAACTAGGAAAACCATTTTCCAAATCTGTTAACTCATCTCTTTGAAATTCAATTTCAAAGCATTATCATATCTTTGAAAACACTTCCAAAACCTTGGCAAAACGGTGCATCAAGTGTCCCGAGGGACCACCACAGACGGCCTGCTATCCCATCTCAATGGGCCAAAATGATATAATCCAGAAAACCCTCGGAAATCAGATTTATAAACATATTTGGGCCCTAATTCGGCATGCCGAATATTGGATTCGATATAATGAAATCCATTGGTTCGGTATACTGATTGGAATCGGTTGATCGAATCTGGTCAACGATTAACACTCAGGCCAAATTCGGTATGCCGAAAATGATTTGGTTGACTGAAATCTCCTTATTCGGGCGATCGTCTAAATCAAACAACTGAATCTCGACCAGAGGATCTAATCTGACAGAGAAACGGCATACTGAAATGGTTTGGTATGCCGAATTCTGCGAAAAGCAGAAAATGGCCCAAACCCTATAGTTCGAAATCACCCCAACTGGAACCTCTGATCGGACCCCCTAAATAAACACCAAAAATCTTGCATAAAACAAAGATGTGGACCCTAGAGTCTACTCCAAATCCTCACAAACAAAACCAAAATCCATTCACTATGCATCAAGATATAAAATCATAAAGGCATAAGAGTCGAAACGACCCAAAACTCAACCACTGGCATAAATGCCCATAAATCCACCATAAATTCTCATAAAATCATAATAAATTCTAGGAATGTAAATTTACCTAGATTTCATGCAACTCTATCAATTTCTACCATTTTCATGCTCTCTATTACAGGGATTGGAGATGCGTACCAAAGAAACGCGCTCCAACGATTCTCCGGCCAACTCCAGCGACGATGACGTCCACAGGGTTTCTTCGACCTCGAGGATGCAACTTCGGAGCTTCCCAGCTACCACGAGCCACCGCACACCATCACAAGCCTCCGTCGACACGCGAGCACACCGAATAGAGGAAGGGGACACAGGGGAAGAGGGATAGGGGAGGGGGAGTGAAAGAGAGAGACGAGAAGGTGGTGGAGTGAGATGGGTGGAGGGAGAGAACGAGTGGGAGGAAAGGAAGAAGAAGAGAAGTGGCATGCTCGGGACGGGAAGACGCATGGAGAAGGAGAGGTGCGGAAGAAGAGTTGTCGGCCACACATATAAATATGCGCCCTAAGGTGGTAGTTGCAAGCATGCATGCACAGTGCAACCACCAACCTCCTAGACGAGCCAACAACCGCATTGAACTTTCCCACCAACCGGCCCACAATGCGAGCCCCACACAGACCCCACACCCCGACCCACACAAGCACAGTGCCACAATGCATAGTGCCAACCACGTACAGGGACACGCAAATAGAAGCCGGCCCATGAGGCCCAAGCCCAAAAGCACAAAACCACACGATGGGCCTCAGAACAGTAACACCCATCCAGGAATAAATTCATTAAAATGTAAATGATTACAAAATGAATTTTACAGGTGTTACAGGTTTAAAGCCTTGTTGCACGTGCTAAGTGTAATCGCGATTCTTATGAAAGTGAGTTAGGATTTTGCTATTTTTTTAAAGATTAGATTAGGTTTAAGTTTTGCTTGAGGATTAGCAAAAGATAGGTATGAGAGTATTTGTTAATCACATAATTATGCTATTAGGGTATTTGATGAGCACATTATTATTACATATTTCATATCCTATATTTATCTATTTTGTATATAAATAATGCTTCTTGATGGTGTTTTATATGATTAAAATGGCGCCAAAAACTTGATGTGTATGTTTTATTTACTGCAAGTGCATGGCATACAAGGTAGCACGTCAATAAGTATGGGTTGATCACATAGAGAAAAGAGTTTCAAAAACAAAGATTAACTATTAATTATTGAAAATGTTTGGGAGAGTTGCTATTTAAAAGCTAAAATTAGACCATCAGAATATAATCAAATTAATTAAAACTTAGGGTTTCAAATCCATTTATGTGAAGTTGAGAATACCTAATTAAATCTACTCTATCTCTTGTTTTAGATTTTAATATTTGATTAAATGATTTTTTCTCTAATAAGCATACGCTATATGCAATACATCATAGAATATCAAGTAAGGAATATGTAAACATCCCGATTTTGCAGTCATTTGGCAGTGGACTTTCAGGATAATGCTCTGGTTGCGGTGGACCCAACCTGACTCTCTAAACCCAAAAACTAACAAAAACTTGTCCTACAACCCAAACCAAACACCACAGGCCCAAATATAAACCTAAACGCAAACTAAACTAAAACCAAAACCAACCGTAAACCTAAAATAAACTAAAAACAAAAGTGAACATAAAAGAATAAAATGAAACCTAAACCTAAAAACATAAATAAGCCAACAATAGAACTGAGCCCATCAAACCTAAAAAATTAAATCAAGACTAAAAAGAATAAATAAAACCCAAACCTAAAAAAGAAATAATAATAAAAGAAATAAAAATAAACTAAGACAAACCTAAGCATAAACCTAAAAAGTAAAATAAAATAAACTAAGACCAAACTTAAACCAAACCTAAAATAATAAACTAAGACCAAAACTTAAACCAAACCTAAGAAAATAAATTAAAATAAAACCCAACCACCATCAGGCTTAAGCAAATAAAATCTACACCGAACAAAAAAATAAATAATATATAAATGAACCTAAAAGTAAAAAATAAATAAGCACAAACCCAAAAACAATAAACCATAATAAATCCAAATATAATCCACATCATAGTCCCAACCCAAATCTTAACCTTTTAAACACAAGCCCAAAAAAATAATTAGCCCATAAGCCAGCCAAAATCCTAAGCCCATGCAAACCCTACACCTATCCTCACCATCCATTCGAGAGCCCTACATCCTACGTCCCATATGAAACCCTAACCCTATATAAGACTACCCACATGAGAGAGTTGGGGAGGATTAGAGAGTTAAAGGCTTGGAGGGAGAGAAGGAGGCTTTTCATGTATAGAAGAGCGATTCATGTAGGAGAGAGAGAAGAGGAGAAGAGAAGAAGAGAGAGAGAAGGAAACCTAGAAAGAACAAAAGAAGAGAAACACCTAAAAAATCTTGACCTCCACGCGAACCAAAGAGGGAGAGGGAGACGTCCATCACAGCTAAGTCTTCCCCCATGTCCCCTTGCCGCCGCCGTCACCAAGGACGCCACAACCATCCCTCACGTAGGTATACCCTTTTATCCTCATAGAACTCGTACTTTCTCGTTATTTTCATGTTTTTATCATACATCAGTGTATATTCGAAGGTTTGCTTGTGGTTTTATCTCTGTTTCACGGGATTTTCAGCGATGGGTTGCCATTCCCTTGAGGCCGTCGGTCTCTATGCATGAATGGCGATCCCTCCTCGCCGTTCTCGCATGCATGCATCCCTGTAGAACCAAAATTGTAACCCACGACCACATTTTCCTCCCTCTAACCATGCACCTCCAACCCAACTCCAGCCACACCCCCACGACCATCCACCACCACCACGTTTTTGAACCCAACTTCAAGCCCACAGCCCGCCGCTACCTCTTCTCCTACACTAACCACCACATCCATTGATCCCAATGCACCAGAGAGAGAGAGCAGCAGTCCAGCAACTCGTGCGTGAGAGAGAGAGAGAGGAACATCCCATGAACCCGTCCTCCTCTTTTATAGCCTTCCCAAAACCCTAGTATCTATGTAAGAGAGAGAGAGAGAGAGAGAAAGAGAGAGAGAGACCAAACTACTGAAACCCCAAAGCCATGTACACAGGAGAGAAAGAGAGAGAGAGAAGAGAAACTACACCTGTAACCCTAAGACAACCTTGCATGGGAGAGGAGATAGACGATCATCAGTCGCCATAATGAGGAGCAATTGGACTCGTCGCCAGACCCATAGGTGACGAGGTCAGGTGCCTTTCAGAAAGGTGACTAATGATCCCCAAAACATTTTTCCTGCACGCTTTATTTTTTGATTGCTTGTGTTGATTTTTATTGCATGCTGTAGCAATCTAAATAAATAAAATTGAGAATATTACTGTCCACTATTTATTATGCCTTTTTAATGGTTTCTCGGGTTGTTTTCTGTCCATTGATAGGGTAGAAACTAATTGCTTAACAATGAGGTTATAGTTCCCTAGGATTCTCAATCTAGTTTGACCTACTGAGCAAAGTGAACCCAGGCCAGTGCAAGTCGCCTACCCATACTTTGTCCTAGTTATGATTATCAGATCAAGGAGCCTAAGATGTCTTAGAGGCTTGTTTCAGACTTCACATTTCTCTCTAAGTCTGTAACAAACCCTAGGAAAAACTTGACATCTTGCTATTTAATGTTTATTTATTTCTTTGTGGTTTGCTAGGATCAACCCTTAAGGACAGAATTCTAGGTTGCGGGCCCCTCTTTAGAGAGACAACCCACAACCTAGGCCCTCTTGGTGGACCCTAACGAAGGTCATGGAGTGGTACCAAAGAGCCCAAATCCTACTGAGTGTCCCCTAGAATCCTTGAAATCAGCTTCACCCTGGCCATAGGAACCTATATGATTGAGCGAACACAAATTAATCAAGTCATTAAATAAATATCTAAAGCTGTTCAAATCTGCATTTTCTTTAAAACTTGGTTGCTTGAATAGACTTTTTTGACGTCTGATCTGTTTAGGACAGATTTGGCCTGTTAGACCAGTCCAAGGCACGTGTCGCCAGACTAAGTGGTGACTCCCCTCGTCGCCCAATAAGGTGGCGACGAGATCTGACGCCGCACATATAGACGACGATAGAGAAACGCCTTGTTTGACTTGGTTGCTGGATGCGTGTGCTCTGAGCATATTGATATTTTGCATAAACCTCTTCTTGACCTTGCATATGATCTGTTTGAGCATTCCCTGTCAATGATTTACAAATGTCCATGTTTGATTCAAGTTAATAAGATTCGATCAGTGTTTTCCTTGTTCTACCCACATCCGCATAGCATTAAACATTGTGCCCATTCGGGCATACATCATTGACATTCATGCATTTTATATTGCATATCGCCCAAGGACGTATAGTAATTAGCATAATCACCTACATCATGTCCTGAATCGGTTTCCATGCATTGCATACTACATATCGCCCGAGGGCATATAGTGAATAGCATTCATGCTAACATAATGTCCCGAACATCGCACACATTGTTTTCCATCGTGTTTCTTTTGGATTTCTTGCATTCATCTTTAGGGTAAGGATGTTTATTGTGTTGAGTTCTTGCGGATTGTCAGTCTAGAGTTCGTACAGTGTGATTGAGCATTAGGTTGCATGACTTTTTACCTTTTGCATTTCGCACAGCATGAAGCACGCATCTATTTTAGACACAAGCAAACATACATTCGCATTTGCCACACATACGAGCGGAAAAGCGTAGAAAGGCCGATTCGTTAGACGTATGGGGGTGCCTAATACCTTCTCCGTGTGTAACAGGAGTCCTTACCCATTTCTCAACCTGCAATGACCTATGTGTTATTTGTTGGCATTAGAGTCATTTCTTTTTTTTATTTATTAATTGTTTGTTTGCTCTGCATTGCATTGCATTTTTTCGATTTTCTTCGTCTTCTCGTTAAATAGACTAGGTGGTGACTCTTCTTATCCATTTGTTTTGTTTTCACATGTTTTCCGATGTTTTTGAGTCGAGTGTCCCTTTCCTCGGACTCATAGCTCCTCGTCATGGCCCTATCAGTCGCCCCCGTCCACGTTGGCATGGTCACAGAATAAAATTACATAGAATCAAACAAATCAAATGATATATGATAGATCCAAGATTATATGCATGACTCTTAATTCATTCTTCTCTAAGCATAGGCTAAAAAGATTAATTCAATATTAACCTAGCAAAGTTTATCGAATGATGAGTGATTTATATAATATATATCCAGTCTACATAATCATAACAATGAAGCACAAGAGAAACAAAAACTTAATCATAACATCTCAATTCACATAAACTTCATTTCAACCCTAGAATTAAAAGCTTAGCTACTCATGATGATGTAATAACATAAGAGAAAAGAAGAGGTATCAAACATGATTAAAAGAAAAGTTAAAATTTTATTGATATAACCTAGAAGTTACACAAGAAAAAGTCCTAGAGTGACTATAGACGGATATGAAAAAGCTTCAACTCAATTACACCCAACCTTCCCAAAACTCCTCCCCAAAAAACTCCCTCCTCTATTACAATACAATATTAGTCTTTTTATAGACCTATAGGTTTATTCGCTACGTCGAAAACAAATCCGATAGTATATACAATTATTCAATATTAATACATAATAGATTCATCATAATCTCCATTCACATGGAAGAATCAATCAAAGATATCAAATTCAGGCACCTGGGAGGCATCCAAATTGTCAACTGGCACTTGGATGGCACCTAGATCTCTCGGTTCTTGCTGATTTGAAATCTCAAATTCTTTAACATGTTATCCCATATCTATTGAGAACTTAATTTGTAGGATTTATCTTTTGAGTGTATCTCCACAGATTTGAGCCCAAATTTGTTCTTTTATTCTTTTATCGTCATTCCTTAACCGAATTACTTGGTTCTTGCAAAAATTGCATAAAACACCCTCAGAAATCATTATTTATAAACATGAATGGGAATAACATATGCGTGAATTACGTGATTATCAGTTGTCTAATTAGGGAATATTCCATCAATTAATAGGCTATTAGGTGTAATTAAGGGTGCAAACGAATCGGATATGGTACAGATATGGGTGTTATCATATCCGTATCCATTTTCGAAATACGGATACGGATACGAATACGGATAGGAAAATTACATATCCATATCCTCAAAAAATGGATATGGATACGGAACGGATAAAAACAACTCGGATACGGATAAAACGGATATGAAAACGGATATGAGAAGATAATCAAATAAGTACCTAGATAATCAAATTACGTTAATTATCAGAAATCATCAACATTATATAAAAAAAGGGTTGTTTTTACTTAAAAATTGGTGTCATGTAAAAGACATTCAAATGTGTACATCTAGACTTTCAAGATGATCTTTTACTGCTTCATTCAGGCAAAATGTAGAGAAACTGGAGAAGTTGTAGCAATTAAGAAAGTTCTCCAAGACAGGGAGTTGCAAATAATGCAGATGTTAGATCATCCTAATATTGTTTCCCTCAAGCATTGTTTCTTTTCAACAACCGACAGGGAAGAGTTGTACCTGAATCTTGTGCTTGAGTTTGTTCCTGAAATAGTGAATCGTCTTGCAACTTGCAAGGCATTATAATAGGCTGAACCAACGTATGCCCCTCATAATAGGCCGAAATTCCTAATGTGTGAAGATGCTACAATTAGAATTTTCTTAATTGTAATCGTTTATCATATGAATACTTTGATGTACAACCTTTTATGAGTTGTGAAATCTATTTTGTCCAATTGCTCTGTTGATTCTCAAAAAAAACAAGATAAACAACCACAATAATATATAACAACACCAATAATACATAAAAAGTATCATAATAGTAAACAACCACAAAAAGTGTGATATTAAATTAATACATGATCCACAAAACAGAAACACTTTAGATAATATGACATGATTCATAATATCAAGAAAAAAGAGAATCGTCAGTTTGCCATACAAATAAAGCATGATCCAAGAGCCGTATTTACCTGATACAAAGAGAAAGAAGTAAACTAAGTTAATAATTTTATATTAAATGACAACTAAAATACAAATATTATATGAAAAGTTAATACCAGAACTCATCCTCCATCGTCTCAGACTCTACTTGTTCTATTCCTTGTAGCTCAATATGATCACTTGTTGATGCCTTTGAAGAACTAGCATCGGTAGGTGACATGATCTGAACCGTACGATCACTTATTGATGTCTTCGAAGAACTAGCATAAATATCCTGAAATGACATACAAGAATCTGACCCATCAATTGCTTCAGCTTTCAACCAATCTTGTGCACATATCAAAGTCTCTACCATATCCAGAGTCAACCTACTCCTAAATGAATCAACAACTAGACCACCAGTACTAAATGTAGATTCAGATGCCACTATGGATATTGGGATTCCAAAAACATCTCTAGCCATTGCCCCAAGCATAGGAAATCACCCCACATTTATCTTCCACCAATCCAAGACATCAAATTTTTTTCCATTGATGTCTTTCCATCGTAAAACCTTCTCTTCCAAGTAATTTTCATACTCTGTTTTCTGTGGTTCTACTTCATCAGCAATAACCTGTTCATATCTATTGTGCGTGGGGAGAAGAGAAAGCTAAGTGCCAAACCAAATCCAAGCCACAAACACAATCACACAAGATAGTGATTTACGTGGTTCCCCGAATTGGGTACGTCCACGGATGGAGAGGTCGTTCTTCACTATGTGTAATTGGGATACAAAAGGGTGTTAGTCATAACAATGGGAACTCTAGCATATATATACTAGGTCCAAATGACTAAGTTGCCCCTAATTACAATCATAATTCAAGTCATATTCAACAATCTCCACCTTGACTTGAATTTAAT
>JAMKQA010017815.1:0-29703 GCA_024699735.1 Posidonia australis | reverse complement strand
TTTGGATTTAGGGTTTTATTTAATTGATTTGAAATTAGGGTTTTGAGTTTTAATTAGGGTTTATTTAGGGATTTTTGGATTAATTAGGGTTTATGGATTTATTAATTAGGAATTTTATGTTTATTTAGGGTTTTTGGATTACTTAGGTTTTTGAATTTTTTTTAATTAGGATTTTCAATGAATTTTAACTTTAATTAGGGTTTTTACTTATTTATTTGGATTTTTAAGTGATTTAATTTCTTTTCACTTGATTAGGGTTTTGAATTTGATTAATTTGGATTTTTATTGGATTTTAAGTGGGTTTGAGTGGGTTTTATTTGAATTTTTAGGTGGATGTTAATTAGATTAAGTGGGTTCTAGGGTTTTATTGGATTTTAAGTTTAATTGGGTCAGGTGGGCTAGTGTGGGCCTGATTGGATTTGTGTGGGCTAGGGTTTTGGTGGTTGCGATAAGAGCATCATCCGAAGGAGCCTGCTGCCAAATGACCTCAAAATTGGGGTGTCTACAGATGGTATCTAGATCTCAAGTCTATCTTGGAAAATACCAATGCTCCATGCAATTGGCCGAACAAATCGTCGATCATGGGCAGTAGATACTTGTCCTTTAAAGTAATCTGTTTAAACATCTGGTAGTCTGTATAGAGCCGAAGTGAACCGTCCTTCTTCTTAACAAACAAAACTGGTGCTCCCCAATGTGAAACACTGGGACGACATCTAGGTGGAATGCCAATCTGGCTGGCCTAGTCCCGGTCTCAGAAGCAAATGACTCGGAGATAAAAGAAAATGAACTCCCAGAGTCAAACAAGACTCGGGCTATCCGATCAGCTACAAGAAAAGACCCTATCATCAACACACCATAACCATAATCATAATCATAATAAAAGATAGGGTTGATCACAGATAGGATCCATTATTACAAGACAGGATTTAACTCATACAGTCGTACTAGTTCTCACCTTCTACTACATCTCCAGATGGACCAGCATCTAGGGCAGCGATGGAGAACACTCTCCCCTTGGTAGGCTGACATGGCACATCTCCTGCTGGCTTTGGCTGACTGGGACAGTCCTTCTGGTAGTGCTCGGACTTCCCATAGTTGTAGCATACTACACTATCTAAGCTTCTCTGTCTGTGACAATACTACGCTGCTACATGCCCTTTCTTGCCATAGATGTTGCATGGTCCCACCTGTGGGTCGCTGCTGGATCCTGTATGGCTGAAACCCACACTCTCTTCTCTACTAGATGTAGGCCGTTGCTTCCGCTTCTTCCTAGAGCTACCAGAAATCAAATAACTTGGCGCTCCAGTCACTAACGGTCGAGAAAAGGAGGGTTGGGAGACAGAAGGTCGAGTGACAGACTTTCTCCCCTTTTCCTTCTTAGGATACTCTTCTTGGAATAGCCTACGATCATCCTCATAGTGGCTTGCAAGCTCGACATCGTCCGCTAAAGTTTGGCATCTAAAGCCAATAACTCTGGATTTCAGCATAGGATTTAGTCCTTCCACGAACTTCTTGGCTCTGTTCTTCTCTGAAACCACAGCCTGAGAGAACTACTCTAGCTGAAGGAAGGATGACTCATACTCTGCCACAGTCTAGCTCCCCTACTTCAGGTTCCTGAATTCTCAGTCCAGCTTATCCCTCTCATGCTCAGGGAAAAACCTCTCATAGAACGCCTCTCGGAATTCCTCCTAAGAGATCATCAGTAGGTCCGCATTTGGAAACTTGGTGCGACGCACCATCCTCCACCACTGATCTGCAGCACCCTTAAGTTGAAATGTTGTGATCCGGACCCACTTCTCAGTTGGACACTCGATCCCCTCTAAAATCTTCTCTACCTCTAGGAACCAAGCCTCACACTCCTCTGGTGTGTCGCACCAATCAAAAGTCGACACGTCAAGTAGGCGGAACTACTTAATCCATGGGTCCCCCTTCGCCTCATCCCTGCTGCTACTGCTGAAGGACTGGGTGAATCCCTGCATCATCTCGTCAAACTCTTATCTCATGCCCCTCCACGCACTGCCCTCTCCCGTCTCTGAGTTGGGTACTAAAGCCTTACCACGACTATGGCCTCAACAAGACATTTTCCTGCCAGCACAACAAAACACAACAACCAAAAATTCAGGTGCACGGCTCTCTATTGTGCTGTCCTAGGGAGCTACTAGATCGGACATCACCAAGCTGGTGCACAAGGTATAACCATAGCTCTATTACCACTCTGTAACGCCCCAATCCTAGGTATGCTACGAAGATCACAGTATCATAAGCAAAATTACACTAATTACAATAAAATTAAATAACTGTAACTAAGGCTCACATCTAGGAAACGAAGTGCAGCTAGAAGCTATTACTCCGGCACCAGAACTCGACTGCACACGATCTGCACTTGAAAACCAAGCAAAGCACGTGTGAGTGACATCTAAGTCACCCAGTACGCGCCTCAAACACACAAACGACAAACTCCGGCAAAAGTGCCAAAAAATCAACTTTTAGTTTATAAAACTTGGTTTTCTTTTGAAAATATAATTTTAAAACATTATTTCCTTTTTCCTTTGAAATCAGATGGGAATCTGTTCCCAGAACTATGCTTTTCTCAAAATTCACTTTCCTTTTCTTTTTAAAACATTTGGAAATTGTCTCCAAAACCATGTTTTTCCCAAAACTCATCTTTTCTTTTTCTTTTATACTTTTTCAAAACCTTCCTCATATTTTGAGAAATCCAAATTTTCGACGAGGTCCAACCTAAAACACCATGCCTCTAGAACTTAAAACCAAAATCACAAGCATTGGCTGATAACTGGTTAAAACACAATTCATATTCATTTATAGGATTTTAGGACCATTCACAAGTCCAATCCTAGCTAAACCATATTTGTTTTTCATTTTTCGAAATCACATACTTTTCTTTTCATTTTCATTTTTTGAAATCACATACTTTTCTTTTCATTTCCACTTTACTTATTGATGTTACCTTGATCAGGGATAACCAAGCACATAAGTAGTAGGTGAGGACACTATTTCCCCTACCTCCCTGTACTACCACAGTGAAGTTCCCCGTGCGGGAGAACACCGCCCCGGCCCACTAGCCTCAATTTCTTTTTATAAATGTACGGGGATACGTCATTATCTGACGTCCCATCGGTGACCCTGACACATAGGTCTCATATTCCTAGGCCCAGCCTACACTATCACGAGCTCGGTGACCTAAACACCTAGGCCCATATACCTAGGCTCAGCCTACACCGTCTCAAGCTCGGCTACCACAGTCCTATCCGACAATTGGTTTCATTAGAGTCTTATACTCCTACCACATTGTCGACACCAACCTTCGTGGTTTCCCAACACATTATTAGTGTTTTATTTTCAAAACTCTTTAAGTTTACCTTTTCAAATTCATTTTTCATTTCATTCTTTTCGTCGCAGGAACTTGTTCTAAGCAACACATGACCCTCTACTGGGGTCCCAACTCAGTTCATTTGAAACCATGTTTTATAATCATAAGTTGGGTCTTATGCCCAAAACCACACATTCAATTACTTTTATTCATCTTTAGGGTCTCAAACCCAAAATCATTCCCCAAATTTACTTATTTGGATACCATATTCTCCCATGTCCTCTACATAGGAAAACACCAATAACACACGCTCATTATCCAATTTAAACCTTTTATTTCCATTTTATGTTCACATTTATATATATTAGGGCCACAGTAAAATCGGCAGACCGAAAATAAAGTTCGATATACCGAAAATCTTTGGTTCGGTATACCGAACAATTTTGGTACACTGAAACTCCCTGTTTCGGTTGACTGGATGATTTCGGCCTACCGAAACCAAGTATCCTAACTTAATCTGATAGGAATTCGGTATGCCGAATCCAGTTCGGCATGCCTAATCGCCTGCAACCAAGGCACCTCCCCTATTTCAGCCTTCACATTTGCCAGAATTGGGAGCCTCTAGCAGACCCCTCAAACAAGCATCATAAAATACAAGTAAATCATGAGGTGTAGACACTTGAGTCTACTTAAAAACCCCTCAAACCATTCATCAATCCAATAAGTATGCAATTCATACAAAAATCACAAATGGGTGAAGCTCATTAACATCCACTATAGCTTACATCCCTAAATCTCGTGTAACCCTACCAATTTCCATCCTAACCACATGTTATCTACATATTCAAGCTATTCAACACATTTCCAACCATTCTACTACTTTTCTACAATTTTACGTGAATTATTTTTGTTTTTTATGCATTTAACATTTCAATTGCAACCGTAAGATAGAGGAGAAAAAGGGGAATCACGTACCGATAAGTGGCACACCGGTGACCTTCCTCGCACCCTGATGAAGCTCCTCACGCCCGACGAAGCTCTCCTCCTCCAACTCTGGCGTTGCTCCTTCTCCCTCTTTCTCTTCCTCGGCTCACTCCCTCTCCATTTCCCTTCACCACTTTATCTCCTCCTCCCGTGTCGCGCCAGCCTCCCATCGCATCGCCCTCACGTCGGAGGGGACGAGAAAACACGGGCAGTTCCTATAATGGCATGGGTCGTGAGAATAAGAAGAGAGGTGAAGATAGAGACGATGGATTGTGAGGGAGAAGAGAGAACAAGGAAAGGAAGAAAAGAGAAAAGAACAGGCATGCAAACCGAGGCAACTGTGCATCCCCAAATCAGACTCTGCATTGGTCCCAAATCACAAACAGGTGCACAGAAAGCCAACCAAAACCCCAAATCACAAGAAACAACAGATTATCCATTAATAAACTATTTATACAATATTACGATTAATTACATGGTTTACAACTTAAAATGGATAATTAGGCCCAGTTGTCACAGGTATAAACAAAATAAAATGTTGTATAATATTAATACTCTGTATTATTATAAAGTGGGACTAAAATTATTTGTAAGATAAGGCTTTCCTATACATTCCAAGCATCAAGAAATAATACTCTATATAATGAGACAGAAATAAGATTATGTTTTGATGGCATAAACAGGCAAATTAAGACCTGATGACTGTAGATACCTTAATTTGACAGTCACTTGCTAATGGATTCCTTTGGAAGAGCGTGCACCGACAACAATGAGGCATTTCCCTTCACCAGAGCCCAATTCACACCTCCAATCAGCCCAATACCTTAAACTTACTTCAAAACTCCAAGTCTAAGCCCATATGATGGTTGAGCATTCAAGGAACTTGCCCATAATCGAGCCAACAAGCTATGATAGGTCTAGTGCACCTACTAGGCGCACTTAATGGGCGTACTAATTGGCACATCTCAGTAGTGCAATCATTTGGTGCAATTATGTGATGCGATTACCTAGCGTACAGTCCCTTAAGTCAGTAGGAATTTTCAAAAGATTGTTTGGTCTTTTAACCCATTGGATCATCAATTCTCTTGTTCCTATTGGTTGGCATGGATCTAAGAGTGTCCCTTGAGATTGCTAGACCATCCTACCCTTCTTCCAAATCCTAATTCCAAATCCTACCCCTCTTCACTCCATTTCCACCCTTTATTCAAATCTCACAATTCATCTATGATTCCCGTGCACATTGTCCTCTTATTTAAGCATCTCTACTTCATCATTGACGAAGCAGCTGGTTTACGGTCAAATTCCCAACCACCCAAACCCTCCATCTCCAACCAACCAAACCCATTGCATTGTCATCTCTATCCACCCAACACACTACACAACCACTACATAATTCCCTACAATAATCATCTGTCCTCCTTAGGCTAGCACCATCGTCTTCAACCCTTGAGTTGAAGCACAGCCACATCCCATGCCAACCACAACCAAGCACAACCTCCAACACCCACTATATGGCCGTTTCTAGCCGATCACACCCCTGCATTACACTCCAACTCTCCATCGAAGCTACCACTCCCTTGGCCTCCAACGCTTGCTATCTAGCCTCCCCACCTTCGCCTTCGCTGCATTCGTAAACCAATGACCCAGAGAAGCAATTGTTGAGAGCCAATGCCAGAAAGGACAACCAACTTGTCAACACAAGTAAGCCTTCATCCCTTTGCTTAATTATCATTTTCTTAGCTTTGTGGTGTTTCCTTGGTGTTGAATTACCCATGATGCATCCATGTTTTTCCATTTGCATCATGCATCTCGACCGTGGATGATGGATCTCGTCTAGTTGCACATAGCCTTTGGCCCATGAGCATGTGGTGGTACCTAGGCGAGCCTTATCCCCTTCCTCTCTCTTCTCCCAGTCACCCTAGACCGTTGGAGCTCCCTTGTCGCCTCCATGGTCAGTAGAGCCGATAAACTCCAAAGAGACTCGATGAAGGTGATGAAAGGCCTGCATTGCATGCATTTTCATCCCATCTACATCCTTGCCTCCCCTTTTGCTCCATTTGTCCTCTGGTAGCGTCAGAGTTGTCCGCCAAAGCCCGTGGTCTGCATTCACAATGATGGCCATCGGTGGAACCCAACCAACAATGAGGTAGATGGGGAGGAGAATCCATACAACCACACATGCATCCAAGCATCCAAACCTACTCATTATCACCCATACAAGCTTCCCATGCATCACATTGCACATTTGGATCACTGCATTTCCTCTAATGCGATGAAAAGCTTGCATGTAGTTTTGCAAATCATCTAGTGCATCTCAATAGTGCAACTAGGTGGCACAGCTTGCTGGCGCAAGTTCCTAGCACACCTAGTTGGTGCGAATGGCCAATGCGACCACTAGATTTAGAGCAGACTGTCAGTTGAGTACCATGCATCACTTTGTTTTGATTTCTCTTCTAATATTGCATGGTTATCATTTGTTTTCCGTTCATTCACATGTCTTTGCCTGCATTGCATTGTTTTTCTTCGTGTTTTCTGGCATTCTGCATTCATTCCAAGAGCGATGATGTTTACTATATCGAGTTCTTTAGACCAATGGTCCAGAACTCATATAGTGCGACTAAGCATTAAATCACATTGTTTCCCTCCCCACTCATTTCACTAGCATTGGCATGACATCAAGTATTCATACAACCCAGACATTAGCAAGCATACATGAGCATTTGACATACATGCGAGCGATTAACTAAGAAAGACCGATTTATTGGGCATATGAGAGTGTTTAACATCTTCCTCATGTGTAATAGGAGTCATTATCCTTTCTCTGGCATGCAATGACCTATGTGTCGCATTCATTAGGCACAAAGCGTTGCATTTGCATAACTTTTAATGCATTTTTATTGCGTTCAGTTTTCCTCATCTTACCAATAAATAGACTAGGTGACGACTCACCTTTTCCTTATCCTTTTTGCTTTGTTTTTGGTGTTTTCGAGTTAAGTGTTCTTCCTCGAACTCACCAACTTCGCTGTGACTTTATTGGTTTTGTGTGGCTTGGTCGCACGAAGTCCTGTCATCGGCATGGTCACAATGACTGAGGTGGAAATATAAAGAAAACCTTGATAATTAGATAAGCATAATAGATAAGGAAAGGAAGGGACTAGAAATTTCAAACAATGAATGTAATATCTTGGCTTGTATGGGTCAGGCACACATAGTAGGCGATTGTTTCAAGCAAGCATACCTGGTACAATCTCCTGGTGAGTGTCATTGGTGCCCTAGGTAGGTAGTACTGGCATGAGTTGTGAGCACGTAGGTCAAAATATAGTGAACACCACCATTGTCAGAAAGAACGTAGTAAACGTTGCTAATGCCACTACTACCATGTCAAGCACCATACCCTACTCTGCGCCACCCCACCTCACCCTACCATCGCCAGCCCATGTCTTCGAGCGACTGCTGGTAGCAGGAGCTTGATAGAAAGGGCCCAAGATCCCCTAGCTTGAAGGAGAACTAGAGAAAGAGAGAAAGAGAGGAGGAAGAGAGTGAGTGAGAAGGAGAGGCTGAGAGAGAAAGGGAAATAGGAGTCGGCTTGCCAAAGGAGGGAAAGGTTCACTAGTGTATGTGTCCTACGACCTCCTTTTCTTAGTATTTTTCTACTTAATTATGTACAAATGGATGATAAATGTGTCAAATAATTTGCTTTCAATGTATGATAGAGATCTTTTGAAATTATGGAGAGTTTTTTAGAGATTTCTTCCCTTATTTTCGTATGTGATGCATAGTGACCTAATATGGGTCTTTTGGCTTGGGATTTTTATAACTCAAGCTATGGTTAATGGATTCTTGTGATTTTTGTATCAAAATGTAGATCTCTTTGAGTTCTTTGCTTTGATATATTTTGTGTAGTTTTTGGTGATGTGTGTTGAGAACACTCAAAGTTCCCAGAAAGGGCTATTTTTGACAACCTTTAAGTTTTTGGTTTTCTATCAGATTTTGTGGATTAGGAGCAACTGGTAAGTGGATTTTACCAGCACCAATTGAGCATGCAACCTGGTAGCACAACCTGGTAGCGCGAGGAGCCAACGATGATTCCTAATGCATCTAACCTGTGCAGTATGCACCTGGTTGAGGTGTTTCGAACTGATTTTTGAAAGGCATAAATGAAAAGGAAAAGACTTGTGTAATAATGATGTTTTGGAAATTGGTTTATGTGATGAAAATGCTTTGGAAAATGATTTCGAAAGAGAATGCATATGTTTTCAAAAGGTTTTCTACAGTTTTGGTAGGAACCACATAGCCGAAAGACTATACCAACAAAGTAAGGGTGTTGATACTGTTGAGAAGTCGGGTACGCATCTAAGGTCGTGGTTGTCAAATTTTAGTCTAAAGATGGAGCTTCGTAACTATGATTGTGGTACTACAAGGCCCAAGGTATGGGAGACTCAGATTATCCTTAGTGTTGTTGCTGATCGGTAGTGGGGTTCAAGTCCCCAGGTACTCAAGCACCAAGGGGCATCGAGAGGACGCACCCCATAATGTGCAATATGATGATAAATTGAGGTTGTAGCCAGGGTCGTTAGACTCCTATATAGGGTAGTTTGTCACGACAGTACAGTAGGGTCGGGGTTGGAGTCTCGCCAACTTCTTGTAGCTAGTTAGGAGCCTGTGTCCAAGGATAACTCGATGGGTCTTCACACTATGTGTGTGTGGGTTTGAGCTAGCTTCTAGTCATGGTTTGGCTTCTCAGATTGCATGGAAGTGGTTTACAAAGTTGTATAACATTTTGAAGAAAATGATGGCTATGATTTGAAAAGGCATGGTTTATAAAGTGGATTTGTGGATGTTTACACTTGGATTTTACAGTTCTAGTGTTTAGCTTCATTCTGTATGTCTTCTATAGTTTTCTAATGTTTTTGGATTTCGGTTTTTTGATAGGCATGTACTATTTGTATCTTTGTTTCCAAGTGCAAATTGAGGGGTGCAGTCTAATCCTTGTGCACATAGTTTGGAGCCACATAGCCGCACACCATGGTTCTAGATAGTGATAGATTTTTAAGATTTATTGTTAATTTTAGTTTTCAAAGTTATTTATTTAGTAAAAAAAACTTGAGTGGTATTGATACTAGTGCGTAAAGCATGGGGACATTATAGAGTGATATCAGAGCTTAGGTTACACTAAATACACTAGCTTAGGGTGTCCAGTCAAGTAGCTCCTTAAGGACTACATGGTGTTAAACACTTGCACCTAATTTGTTTTGTGTTTGTGGTGGTAGCAGAATGCCGCTCAAAGGCAGAGGTAGTGGCAACACTCCCACATCGGGCTCTTGTATGGGGGAGGATAGTGGATGGAGAGGAATACAACAAGAATTGAGCAACATGATGTGGGACATTGTCCAAACCCCTGGCAAGGGCAATACAAATGGGACCAAGAGAGATCTATGGCTCAAATAGTTTCGTCAATTGAACGCACCAACTTTTCATGGCCAAGGCAAGCCAAAAGAGTGTGAGACTTAGTTGTTGGAGGTAGAGAAGATTTTGCAAGGCATGGAGTGCTCGAAAGAGAAGTCAATTCAGCTAACAACCTTTCAGATCAAGGGTGACACAACCAGTGGTGGAGAGCCATGCTCCACATGAAATTCCCGAGCCCCGACTTGCTAATGATCTCTTGGAAAGATTTCCAAAACATCTTCTATGAGAAGTATTTCCTAAAACATGAGAGGGATAGGCTAGATAGGGAATTTCGAAACCTGTAGTAGGGTACCATGACGGTGGCAGAGTGCAAGACGACCTGCACTAGACTGGAGCAGTTTGCGCAAATGTTTGATACAAAGCATCACAAAGTCAAGAGATTCATGGAAGAATTGAACCTAGGACTTAGGTCAAGGGTCCTAGGCTACCGATGCCAAACCTTTGTGGTTGCAGTGGACTTGGCTACTCGATACAAGGATGAGCACAGGTTGTTCCTGGAAAGTCAACCCAAGGGAAACGAAAGATGTTCGCTCCACAGCCTTCTACTTTTGGGATGCCGAGCATTGGGAGTTCTAGGAGCACTTGAAAGAAGAGAAAGGAGCGCTCTAATTCAACTATTAGGGAAGGATGCAATTATAGGAAAGGTAGCACTAGATATAGTTAGAATGGTTCAAATAGTAGCTCGTGGGGAGGAAGATCTTGTTTCGTCTATGGACAGATGAGGTACATAGCATTGTAGTGTACTCATCGACAATGGAGTTTGGAAAGAATGGTGTGCTACAATTGCAGGAAGATCGGGCATATTCAGTGACCAATTAAAGGATGAGTGTTCTCGATATTTACTCCTAATGACGATTCTTTAAGGGATGTCATAGAAGGTAATGAGTAGTGTAGACACCCTAGTTTTGCAGGTCTACAGGCTGGAATTATGGTGGCTGGGCTTTTATTCACAAATGAGCTCAAACCCTGGTTTAGTCCCGAAGCCAAAGAATGCCAAACCCAACAGCAAGTGATCTGAGCCGTGATCCGAGGGCCATGCAGGCGCACCTATCAGGCACACCTATTTGGCACACCAGACAGCCGCACTGGACATATGCACTTGGCCGGTTCCCTCATCACAACAGTCGATCGTTGTCAGTGCTTGGGCAGGCAGCGGGGTGCGCGTGGGACAGCAAGGTTGTTACAAGTGGTTAGTCTGTTAGGAGGCTTCTTAGTTTGTTACAGAATTGGTTAGTTGTTAGGATTTTGTTAGTTTGTTATAGGTTGTTACAGCCACTAGAGCTTCACCTATAAAAGGAGCAGTAGTGTGAATTACGGAAAAAAGGGGGGGACGGAACCGAAAAAAGAGAAAAAGGGAGAGAAGAGCGAGAGAGAGGAGGTTCGCGGAGGCGAGGAACCAATGCCCTCAGCCACTTCCGGTGAGCAACGAAGGTAGAGCACGTTGCCAGACCAGTTATACCCTCCACCAGCCTCATTTCATTTGAATTATAGTTCCCTAGGACTCTCTCTCTCTTCCTTGTTCGATTCCAATAGGGCCAGAGGCCTCCTCTGGCCGGAATCAGCCCCTAGGCCTCGCCGAAGTCGTTTTCCGGTAGCCTAGGTGGGGTGCTGGTCCAGGGCTTGTCCCTGGTCCTAGGAATTTAGGTCTTCCTCTCCTGGCCTCCCTCCTACTTCTCCACTTCTCAATTCCTCACTCTAGCCGCTGCGGAAGCCTCCACCAGACGATCATCGGAGTCACGCTAGCTCGCCGACGCCGAGGAAGACGACTGAAGCCAGTGAAGGAACGCGTGCCTCCAGCCTTTTCGTTCCTCTCTCAGCCTCCAGGATTGTTCCACAGCATGCCCCCAGTGCTCCGGAGTCTTCAGAGTCAAGCCGCAAGCCCTGGATCACTTTCGCAACCACGCTCACCGGAGAAGATGACAGAGACGATCGGTGGAACCCACATTGTGCGTTCTTCCTCCTCTTTGGCCCCTGATGGAAAGGGAGTACTCCTTTCAACGTGCCAAAGCCTCTTGGACCTCAGGATCATGCGCCGCAGCCCTCCAACAGCCTCCTTCTTCTTTGGCGCCGTCACCGGAGTGCCCCGATGGCGAGGGGGACGGGTAGCCCACTCCCGCTGTTAGATCCTCGCTCCAAACTGCTGGATCTCTCCCCCTACTTCTCTTCTTGCTTCCCGTGGGGTCTGATCCTAGATCAGGCCATGGGATAGCCTTTGTGTGTTTCTCCGGCGATCGTCGATGGTAGAGGTTCGTCGCTGCTTCTTTTTCATTTTTTAAAGAATAAAAATAGTTTTCTTTGATTTAATTTCTGTATTTTGGTCCTTCTATTCTTGCATGTAGGTCCTTTCCCTTATAGTTAGGTCACTGCACATTTTTTTCCATTAAATTGTTTAAATAAAGTTTTAACTGAAAATAACGCATTATGCTCCCTAAACATTCAAAATAATGTTTTTCAAGTTTAACAAAAACCCTTAGAGTATCTTTTTATGCATATTAATCCAATGTGTTTGCATTTAAGACACTAAACTTCTCTGAAACCTTTCTGAATACCTATTTTGCTGGTTAATTTGCATTTAAACCCCTGAACCTCATTAAAATAACACAAAATGCATATTTTCTTTGGTTAATTTGTATTTTAGCCCCTAAACTTCTTTGAAATCATTTTGAATGCATATTTTGCTGAATAAATTGCATTTAAACCCCTGAACTTCACAGAAACTCTTCTAAATACATTGTTTTTCTGGTTAAATTGCATTTTAGCCCCCACACTTTACAGATTTCACATTGAATGCCTGTTTTCTAGGGTAAATTTACTGTTTTGCCCTTGAAACTTTCATAGATCCTTTTTCTTGCATATTTTACCTTGAATTTCCACTGAATTGCTTCAAATACATGTTTTAGTGGCAGAATTGCATTTAACCCCTAAGAACCTTCAATTTAACCAGAAATGCACATATTTGCACATTTGACCCTAGATTTCTTCATAATTGCATAGAATGTGTTTTCCTATATATTTTTGATGATTTGGGCTTCAGAATTTGGGTTTTTGCGCAAAGGCCTCTGGAATTCGTAGTTTTACTCTCACACATGTATTTTGCACATTTTGTCGCACTTTTTCATGCATTTTTCTTGCCTTTTCTTTTTTAGTTTGTGCACACTTTTCCAACTCTTTTCAAGCTTGGTTTTCTCGCCGTCTCCCGGATTCTTTCCAATTTTCGCATCTTTAGATTTGATTTGGCTTTCATCGCCCGAAGGCGTACAGTAAAAGGCTTAACAAAGCCGACATGGTCCCGAAAAATGGATTATTTTCCCCAATTTAATTTTCTCGGATTTATCCAAATTTCCACTGATTTGCGAGACGCTTTCCAAGAATTTCTTGACTTTCACAATTTTCCACATCGCCCAAGGGCGTACAGTAAAGCGGCATTCTCAATGCCTACATTTGACCCTCGGATTAACATTTTCCCTTTATTTCATTTCTTTTTTTGATTTCGCATGTTTTCTAGTCATCATTAGCCTACACATTTAGAATAAGCAAGCACACATTTAGTAGACCCTTGACAAGTAGGAAACCTAGAAAGACCGAGTTTTCTCAGGGGCATGGGGGTGCCTAACCCCTTCCCCATGCGTAACCAGAATCCTTACCCTTTCTCTAGCCCACATCCATTTATCCAGTAGGCACGGAACACACATGTTTTCTACATCTTGTTTGCTTCTTGGTTTTCTTGTGTGTTTGGTTTTCCTCGTCTTCCCATTAAAAGACTAGATAGCGACTCCTTTCCTTATCCTTTCTTATCTTCCCTTGGTGTCTCCGAGTCTAGTCTTCTTGTCCGGATTCACCATCTTCACCGTTACCATATCGAGTCTCCTTGAGTGCTTCCACGCACCCGATAGGGGAGAGCCGTGCAGGGTTCCACCGGCATGGTCATAGGAACTAGCGACTCCACTGGGGATAACCAGATTCTAGCTTTCATTCCGGTTTCCCTACTTGTCTTTGGTCTATATACATTGTGCTTGCTTGCTAATTCTGTTAGCTTGTAAATATTAGACTGAACATGCTTTTTTGCCTTTTCTTACACTGTTGCTATGCCACTGCACATGCACATGACTTAATTCATGCTTTGTTTGTCGATACTTGCTTTTATTCCCCTACTTGAGCACTACACCAGCACATGCCATGTTCATGCCTTTTGTTTGACTTGTTTGGATGCCATGCTTGTGTGTTTTTTTCCCTTTATTTGAATTTGCCATGATTAGGAGAGTAGAGACATGTTTGCCTCCCCATCTGGTTAAAATAAAACACACAAACTCAGATGAACAAGTAATAAGGCATAACTAGAGAAGAGTGCTCACAAATCCCTATGGTTTAATAAAACCCAAGTAAAATACACAAAAGCATATCGCATGATTGACCATATAGGGCATGCATCTTCTCTTCTCGGTCACCCACAGTTTACGAAGGAAAATTCTAGTAGCCCGTTCTATAGCTTTGGCGTAGGACGTGTTGCTAGTTTGTCCCCCCTTGTTTGGGGTCGTGTCGGTGCTAGTAGAGGTACAACTCCATGCTACTATAGGAGACGAGGCCACCAACGCACCACCCGTTCACTGCCTGTGTTTCGGCCATGATTTAGAACGGGGACCTACTTTTATGATTAGAGTCGAAACCCAAACCCATGAGTGCGTCCCATATGGTCCGATCCATGTGGGACATGCATGATGAGAGAGAGCATGTTAGCAGCATTCATATGCATGTGTGCCATTCATGCCACCGTAACGAACAACTGCATAGCTAACTTATTCCTTTTGTTTTCTTGTCTTCATTTCTTCACTAGCACATTGGGTTCTTTTCCTTTGCTAGGTATAGAGTTCTGTGTGCAAGTTCCTAGGTTTGAGCCTAGGAGTTTCTTTTTGTAACCTCCATCTTGAGGCATTGTTCTCGACTATCTTTCCTCGAGCTATTCGTCACTTCCGACAATACCTCCTCGTAGGTGTCGTCCTTTCACTTGCAATCGCAGCCCCATCTTTACCCGTTCGCGGTCCGCTATGGCCTAGTGAGCTTCTGAGACTGTTACACCAATTGCCTTGAAGGGGATTACTGTTTCTGCCCCTCCTCCTTCTTTTACTATGTCATCAGTCATTCCACCTTCACTCCACGATAGCCACTTTCAGGCGCATGGAGTTCCTTGTCCGCTGGTTTCGAGACACTGGCAGACCCTCATTGGTCTGGAGCCCGCGGCTGAGGCGGTTACTATGACTACCATGAGGGCATCTGATCTGATGATGCCTCGTCCTTCAATTGACCCTCTTTCACATGACACTCAACTGGCTGCGATTGCCTCATTAGTAGGAATCCAACCTGCAGCATCTTTGAGCATCCAGCCCCCTTTGACACCCCTATCGCTTGATCTTCCAACCCTCGGTACTGCTACCGACGGTTCTGCCACCATACAATCTCAGCAACTTCTGGCCCTTGCACAGAGGTTGCAAAACATGGCCTTCTCTTTGGATCCCACTATGATTGCACCTATTTGTCCCATTCCTGAAGATCCTGCTCTGCCTACTCAGGCACTACACATTACATCAGTCACACCACCACTGCAGCCGTCGCTATAGCTTCCCGCTGTCCTGACGACGAGCATTGTTACTCTGCCAGTTGCATCACTACCACAGCATGCACAGCTTATTCCTCCCTCCACTGGTGGTCAGCCTTTTGGGTTGGCGGGAGTACACCGGCTTACAAACCCGACTGTCCCGGTTCAGCAGCTATTGCTCCCACACACAACAACATGCCCCACACAGCATAACATCTCTATACCCTTGCATCTGGTACAAGCTTCTGCATGCACACCACCACAAGTAGCGCACATGCATGGGTATGCTATTCCTCACGCCACGGCACCAGGTGGTGAGATGATAGGTCTGGAAGAGCACACGAGTGCTATAGACACAGCGTACGTGGGACCTGCCCCAGCTGCATACTCAATGTCAGCAGCAACTCGCAATGCACTTTTCGCTAGGATGAATGACCTGGAGAAAGCTCTACATCAAGTGCAAGGCGAGGACCGCCAATCTTTCACCTTCTGGGACCTCTTCTATTTCCCAGAGGTGGTACTCCCACCGAACTTCCATATCCCAGAATTTGAGAAATACAATGGGAAAGGTTGTCCAATTTCACATCTTCGGGCGTACTATGGCGATCTCGCTCAGCTACAGGCTGACGAGCGACTTCTCATTCGCCTCTTCTAGAAAAGTCTCACAGGTCCAGCTCTAAAATGGTTCACATCGCTGGATATGTCCACCATAAGGACCTGGAATGATCTGAGCCAAGCTTTTCTGGAGCAGTACTCTTTTAACCTCAACATGGTCCCAAAGCATGAGGACCTGGTCGCCACCAAGCAGAAGCCCCATGAGTCGTTTGGGGAGTACGTCGAGCACTGGCGAGCCCTCGCTTCACAAGTGCGCAATAGACCTTCTGACAAAGAGTCTATCAAAATAATAATTCAAGGGGCACAGCCAGCCATTGGAGCTCTGCTTAGCATCCAACCTATTACCACTGTTGCATCCTTGATTAGAGCTGGCACCCGTATAGAGAGCTCGCTAAATAGTGGAAGCTTCCCAGCGTTAGCAGCATTCGCAAAGCAAACCATAGCTACCGACGGAACTGGTAACAGCAACGGTGGTAGCAATGGATCCAACACTGGCTACGGGCGGAAGAAGGACTCTGCTAAGAATGTTGTGTCATACGTAGGGGCTCCTGTTATGCCAGCCAATGTGGTGAGCTCTCCAGCTTAGAATCAGGTTGTTTACTCTCCTGCACCTAGAGCACCACGCACATCACAAATCACTACCACCGCCAGACCGGTCTACCAGCCCGCACCATCAAGGAAAGGGTGCTACCCTAGGTCAAGACGATTGCCACGCTCTGAGAGGGACTACACTCCTTTGGTCGAGCCACTAAGTGTCATACTTCCCACGGTAGCATCATTACTAAAGCTTCCGGAAATCCGCCCACCACCAAACCCACTTCCACCGTGGTATAAAGCGGATTTATTCTGTAGTTTCCATAGAGTCGCGGGGCATTCTATAGATAACTGCTATACACTTTGGAATGCTATTCAGAACCTGATTGACCAAAAGGTCATCTGTATTAACACACAGGAGGCAGAGTCCAGACCCAGTGCACAGACACCACATTCATCTGCATCCACATCTAGCAACATGGTCAGCCAGCCTTTGCCTGAGCATGCGCCGGGAGCTTCGGGAGTTTATTTCCTTTCTTCGGATGAGGTTGAATCTTTTGATCATTCTCTCCTCATCCATGATGTCTCAGATCCATTCTCTTATCAGCTGAGTCAATCCGTCATTGAGTCTTCTAATTCTGCAGTCTCTTCAATGTTGCTCCATACTGTCCATTTTAACTCCAAACCTTCTGATGTGCTCTACCGTGTCGACCATTTTGAACTGGTCAATTTTATTCCAATTCTTGAATGTGCCAGCCATTTGGCCGCTTTTGGCAACCCCTTTTTAATGGTCAAGAATCTATGTCAAAGATGGGGGTATGAGAAGGGAGCACCACTCGGGTAGAATGGCCAAGGAATCGCAAAACCAATTGCCGTGGAGTGAAGACGCGAGTATGAAGGACTGGGATACGAGTGCAAGCCGCAAGACAGATACGCGAGGCGTCATAAGTTTCAAAAGCTCGTTATTCCACGAGATTTAACTAAATTTGTAAGTGCAGGATTGCTAGATCCCAATCAGAGTTTGGTGCTTGTAGAGCCTGAGCTGCACAAGCCAGTCGATGGGCCAAAGTGGATATGTGTAGAGGATTACTATTTAGAAGAGGAAATTATGGACTTCAGAAAGAATTCAACATCATCCATGTCCCCGGTGATAGTTGTGCTAGCGTTGCCGCCTCCGGAATCAGCGGATGGTCTATCTAACAATTCGGTTGCAGTTTGGGATGCAGCAAGGGCAGAATCAGCAGTAGCAGCTTCAGAGTGATAGTTAGTTTTGAGGGGGTTGTAGCCATGGCAGTCGGAATCAGTGCCTGAGGCGTTGAGAACTACCAACGCATATTATGTAGATTTCGCCTCCAATGAAGAGGAAGGAGATGCTGTGGTAGCTCAGGTGGATAACATGCTCTGCGATCTGGAAGTTTTATTTCAAGAGCAGTTATCAGTACTGGCCGAGGATGCGCAAAATGAGTTTAGGCGCAAGAAAGGAAAGGCAGTAATGATCAAGGACACAGAGGAGCAGACAGTTGCACAGGGTCAAACTGCCATCATGACCTTGGAGGAGAATAAATCTTTAAATGCTAGACCAAAGGAGTTTATCTCCTATCATCCGGGTGGCGGGTCTAGGTGGTACTATCAGACCTGGCTCCACTTGAGCAGTGGGGTCCAAAAAAAAAGATCCTGAGATAGGCTCAGGAAGGAACCCGGGCTACAGCACTCACATCAGTCTGACAGAGGATAGCTGCCCACCTATTGTACATGTTGTACAAAGACATCATGAAATTGAAAGCTTTCGTTTACCAGAAGTAAAGCAGTTAGACACAAGTTCAGAAATAGCAGAGCTAGGAATCATCAAGGGTGCATACAAGAAGACTAGGGTTACAGTGACCATTCTAAAACACCATCAGGGGTTGTTATCCTTGAGGACATGGACTGCATCGAACAGTCAGAGCCAGTTAATTCATGCTACCTGAAAAAGTACTATCAGTGATCATAAACAGTGTGTCCTTACTCTGCGACACTAACAATTTTCTTCATGCATACATAAGGTCATGATGTTCTTACATCGATGTAGCTCTGCATCACAGCACATACTAACCCTCATTCAGTATATGCATATATAGGCTGACATTTGTTTTCATCATCACATGCATGGATCTTAGCCTAATGATGATAGGCGGAATAAGCTTGTCAATGTGGGGAATATGTAGCACCTCCTCAAGTAGATACTATTCAAGAACTTAGGGAGTGAGGGAGCCACCTTTCATTGTGAATTGGGCGAAGCATCCAAGCTCCTCATGGACCCTGCACCTCCCAAAGGGAGATAAAATAGGGGCGAGAGTGAGAGTGCCAGAAATAAAAAAATATATATCTGAAAAAAGACAATAAAAGAATAAGAAGACAGAAGTCGTAGATAGAAGTCGACCCTAAAGAGAGAGGCATGGCAGGTAGGTCTGTCCCTCCAATTTATCTTGGAGAGGAGTCGAAGTGAATACTTGGAAGACATGTTACAAAAGGGCCTAGCCAACCCTTTAAACAGCAACAGCTCCCCACCATAGACCAGGTACCTATTACCTCCAAGTCAGGGATAGGATGAACCCACATGCCTATGAGGGGAAAAGAATAAACAATGAATAAAATAAAAAAGCAGGGGTATGATCTAGTGGGGTTTGGAAAGGAGCCCAAGACATAGTGACCCATTTCTAGAGAGCCACCCAAAAAAAGAACTAGGGGCTTGGATAGAGTCTAGTGAGGTCTGGAGTTGTCGTTCCCTTGTACTTGACAGTAAGCATCCCAATGCGGAGGGCACTAATAAGATCCCACAAATCATTTAGCAAGCATGCATCTTCTTTTTGCAAATATCATCCTAAAAATGTCGCAGAGTATCGCTTGGTTCTCTTGGCTAGGATGTGACAACGACTTTCAGTTCAAGAGAATCAAGAGGACATCACCTAAACCAAGGGCATGTAAGCTGCTCTCGTCGGTTAGGACCATTTATGTCAGGCCAGGGGCATGTTAGCTGTCCTATGGTTAGACACACTGAGCCAGTACTCGACCAGGGGCATGTAAGCTGCTCTGTTTGGTCAAGAGTCGTCCATGTCAGGCCAGGGGTATGACAGCTGTCCTATGGTTAGACGCTTTGAGCCAACACTTGACCAGGGACATGTTAGCTACTTTGTTGGTCGAGGGCCCCGGTAATCCGTTGGGGGGTGCAATCATCAGATAATCCTGATCTTCCAAGTTTGATGGCCACATCTCATTACTTGGGTGCCTGGTCAGAACCAGTTGAAACCAGGGTTTTCCCTCAAAGTTATGTGCAAGATTTAGTCATTCCAACAACTCTCTGTCCAGTCAACTGTAGTTTACAACTTTAGGCCAGTCTCTCTGGCTCTTACAATATCATTGCGCTGTATCTTTTATCTATCTGCTTTGATCTTGCTAAGTGTTGTTGAACGAAGCAAAATTGAGATCTGTTTCTAAAATAGTGTTTTGAGCATGTACTGTAGGAGATCGTTTGCCCTTTCTGAGGAGTCTCAGGCCAAGAAAGCAGAAGTGCCTTACAGATCATGGGTTTCTTTACGATGGTGGTGCCCACACACTGCTCAGAAGTGCTCCAAGCATGGATCAGGCAGTTGACTGAAAGTGATCACGGCAAGCTGCAGATTTGGGGAATATCTTCAAAGCTTCTGGATATCGCGAAGGTGGAGGTTTCCCGATACTTTTTGTGTGCAGCAGCCTGATTCTAGAAACCGTCTCATCATGTTTTCTGCTTTGGGAGAATCGAACTGACTCCAACCATGGAAGAGGTCCATAGAATATTTTGTCTGCAGAAGTTTCTAGGACCCACCGTCTTTATGCAGCGCGATGGGTATTCTTCAGTCTTGAGTGAGCTAACTGGCCTATCAACCAGTGATTGTGGTCGTCAACTCATTTGTACAAACCAACTTTCTCCCATGTTGAAGCTAGCTTACTTTGACAAGGTGGCCGGAATGCGCTCCTCCCTAGGCATCGAGCTTTGGTTGAAAGGCTTTGTTGTCCGCTTCCTGGGAGAATTGATTTTCAGCCATGGTCAGATGGTTGTAAACATTGAAGTCGCTGAGATCGCTTTGGCAGTTGTTACCAGACAAATAGATCTAGCCCCAGTCAACTTGGCAGAAACTTACCTGGCTCTGGACCGTTCACTGCGACGTTGCCGACACTTTTATGGCTATGGAGCTTTTGTATAGGTATGGTTGGCTGCACATTTGGATGTAGAAGTCTTACGCCCGCAACGATTAGCCTTCGAATCCTATTGTCAAAGTGGCCATGTGCGCACGCTCACCTCAATTCAGAAGGAGTACGAGCGTTTAGAAAGCTTGACAGAATAGAAAATCATCTGACGCATTATTCCTTTGGCTTCTCATAATTTTGAGGCCTTCTTCAACACAGTCGACATACGGCTTATCATCCTGCCAGGGTTGACAGGTGGAGTGGAATACCACCCAATTCGTGTGATGCGATATTTCGGTTACTAGCCGAATTCTTTTGTCTAGGGGCAAATGCTAGCGCGGTTCCAAGAATACCCCTTGGGCTCCTACATTATGACTAAGGAGCTATCTCGTCTGCTCAGTGGATCCGTACGATCGATGGATCTTACAGTCATAGAAGGGAAGAGTTGCATAGCAGATTATGAAGCGAAAGTCGAACAGACCTGGCCAATCTGTAGCGCCGCCCCGAGCTATACGCTCTTTGCCAAAGCCTTGTGCTCCAAAAGATTAGAGATGACGCAGATTCTTAGCATTCATGTCATGTTAATGGTTCTTTGCAAATTGAAATACATGTAATCATTCCATTAACTCTGATAATAAAATTCATCAGAACATTTCTGGCCGGTGTGTTTGATTGATTATGGTTGATGCGGAACAGAAATAGCCATCGCGACAGCACATGCATGACTGGTGCAGGATTCTCTTTCTTCTGCCTATCGGCTTGGCGCTGGGGACCACCCAGATAATAGTCGAGTATCTCGTTTTATTGCCCAGACTTGGACGAATGAAGTCTTCACTGCTTCTATGACAGATAGGGAGGAACCCCCCTCTCGCCTTTGAGGTCCTATCCGAACAGACGGAATCAAGGTACCCCACTCGCCTTTGAGGTCCTATCCGAACGGACGGAGTCAAGGCACCCCTCTTGCCTTTGAGGTCCTATCCGGACAGACGGACTCAAGGCATCTCCTTTTCTTTTCTAGACTACTGGACGGAGTCTAGATGCTCCTTTCCCTGGTTCGATCCGGACGGACGAACCACGGAACCCTTTGGCCTTCGAATTCCTATCTGGATGGACGGATTCAAGGCATCTCCTTTTCTTTTCTAGACTATTGGACGGAGTCTAGATGTTCATTTCCCTGGTTCGATCCGGACGGACGAACCTCAAAACCCTTTCGCCTTCGAATTCCTATCCGGACAGACAGATTCAAGGCATCTCCTTTTCTTTCTTCTAGACTACCGGACAGAGTCTAGATGTTCCTTTCCCTGGTTTGATCCGGGCGGACGAACCTTGGAACCCTTTCGCCTTCGAATTCCTATCCGGACGAGCGGATTCAAGGCATCTCCTTTTCTTTCTTCTAGACCACCAGATGGAGTCTAGATGTTCCTTTCCCTGGTTCGATCTAGGCGGATGAACTTCGGAACCCTTTCGCCTTCAAATTCCTATCCAGACAAATGGATTCAAGGCATCTCCTTTTCTTTCATCTAGACTACCAGACGGAGTCTAGATGTTCCTTTCCCTGGTTCGATCCGGGCGGACGAACCTTGGAACCCTTTCGCCTTCGAATTCCTATCCAGACGAGTAGATTCAAGGCATCTCCTTTTCTTTCTTCTAGACAACCGGACGGAGTCTAGATGTTCCTTTCCCTGGTTCGATCTAGGCGGATGAACCTCGGAACCCTTTCGCCTTCAAATTCCTATCCAGACAGACGGATTCAAGGCATCTCCTTTTCTTTCTTCTAGACTATCAGACGGAGTCTAGATGTTCCTTTTCCTAGTTTGATCTGGACGGACAAACCTTGGAACCCTTTCACCTTCGAATTCCTATCCGGATGGACGGATTCAAGGCATCTCCTCTCGCCTTCGATTTCCTATCCGGGTAGACGGATTCAAGGCCTCCCCTTTTCTCCTGTCTACACTACCAGATGTAGTATAGATGTTCCCATCCTTGGTTCAGTCCATCTGGACGAACTTCAGTGCCCCTCTTTTAGTTTTGAGTGCCGCTCCTAATGGATGGAATCAAAGCAAACTGTATGCCTCCTTCCATTGGCTTGGTATCCCGAACTACCCAGGCAATCCCTGTAATGCCTGATGAATTCCCCACTCTCCTTGTTCCATCCCTCCTTTGGGCTGGTAATCCAAACTACCCAGATGACTTCCGTTACCAATCATTTTTCGGTCGGCAAGCACCGTGAGTCTTGTCCGGTGCTTTTCCGACAAGTGTGATAACCAGTCATGTCTTTTAGGAGCTGGTTGGTCGTCAAATTGTCAACTTGTCATTTCTATTGGTTTCTCTATTTAGCTTCGGCTATGGCGATAGGACTTCTGGTGCATTCACTGACTAGAAGTTGGTTGCCGGTAACTAACTCTTTTTTGCAACTTTAGGTGGGGTGTCTTTGTCAACCCTGAGCATCGGTCTCTGTCTCGCTCGTCCTCCGACCTCGCTCAGGGAGGGGCATCTGTAGACACCCCAGTTTTGCAGGTCTACAGGCTGGAATTATGGTGGCTGGGCTTTTATTCACAAATGAGCTCAAACCCTGGTTTAGTCCCAAAGCCAAAGAACGCCAAACCCAACAGGAAGTGATCAGAGCCGTGATCCGGAGCCATGCAGGCGCACCTATTTGGCTCACCTATTTGGCGCACCAGATAGGCACACCTCTCTAGCGCACCTATCAGGTGCACTTGTCTGGCGCACTAGATAGCAGCACTGACATATGCACCTGGCTGGTTCCCTCATCACGACTGTCGATCGCTGTCGGTGCTTGGGCAGGCAGAGGGGTGTGCGGGGGACAACAAGGTTGTTACAAGTGGTTAGTCTGTTAGGAGCTTCTTAGTTTGTTATAGAATTGGTTAGTTGTTAGGATTTTGTTAGTTTGTTACAGGTTGTTACAGCTGCTAGAGCTTCACCTATAAAAGAAGTAGTAGTGTGAATTACGGAAAAAAAAAGGGGGGGGAGGGACAAAACCGAAAAGAGAGAAAAAAAGGAGAGAAGAGCGAGAGAGAGGAGGTTCGTGGAGGCGAGGAACCAGAGCCCTCAGCCACTTCCGGTGAGCAACGAAGGCAGAGCATGTTGCCAGACCAAGTACGCCCTCCACCAACCTCATTTCATTTGAATTATTGTTCCTTAGGACTCCCTCTGTCTTCCTTGTTTGATTCCAACAGGGCAAGAGGCCTCCTCTGGTCGGAATCAGCTCCTAGGCCTCGCCGGAGTCGTTTTCTGGTAGCCTAGGTGGGGTGTTGGTCCAGGGCTTGTCCTTGGTCCTAGGAACTTAGGTCTTCCTTTCCTAGCCTCCCTCTTGCTTCTCCACCCCTCAAATCCTCGCTCCAGCCGCTGCGGAAGCCTCCACCAGATGATCGCCGGTGTCGCGCCAACTCGTCGTCGCTAGGGAAGACGACTAAAGCTAGTGAAGGAACGCGTGCCTCTAGCCTTTTCGTGCCTCTCTCAGCCTCCAGGATTGTTCCACGGCATGCCCTAGTGCTCCGGAGTCTTCAGAGTCAAGCCGCAAGCCCTGGATCACTTTCGCAACCACGCTCACCGGAGAAGATGACAGAGACGATCGGTGGAACCCACATTGTGCGTTCTTCCTCCTCTTTGGCCCCTGATGGAAAGGGAGTACTCCTTTCAACGTGCCAAAGCCTCTTGGACCTCAAGATCATGCGCCGCAGCCCTTTAGCAGCCTCCTTCTTCTTTGGCGCCGTCACCGAAGTGCCCCGACGGCGAGGGGGACAGGTAGCCCACTCCCGCTGTTAGATCCTCGCTCCAAACTGCTGAATCTCTCCCCCTCCTTCTCTTCTTGCTTCCCGTGGGGTCTGATCCTAGATCAGGCCATGGGATAGCCTTTGTGTGTTTCTCCGGCGGTCGTCGATGGCGGAGGTCTGTCACCGGCGGCCGCCGTTTCTTTTTCTTTTTTCAAAGAATAAAAATAGTTTTCTTTGATTTAATTTCTGTAACTTTTGATTTGTTGCATTTAGGTCCTTCTATTCTTGCATGTAAGTCCTTTCTCTTACAGTTAGGTCCCTGCACATTTTTTCCTTTAAATTGTTTGAATAAAGTTTTAACTGAAAATATTGCATTATGCTCCCTGAACATTCGAAATAATGTTTTCCTGGTTTAAAAGTTTAACAAAAACCCTTAGAGTATCTTTTTATGCATATTAATCCAATGTCTTTGCATTTAATATCCTAAACTTCTCTGAAACCTTTCTGAATACCTATTGTGCTAGTCAATTTGCATTTAAACCCCTAAACCTCATCAAAATAACACAAAATGCATATTTTCTTTGGTTAATTTGCATTTTAGCCCCTGAACTTCTCTGAAATCATTCTGAATGCATATTTTGCTGAATAAATTGCATTTAAACCCCTAAACTTCATAGAAACTCTTCTAAATACATTATTTTTCTGGTTAAATTGCAATTTAGCCCCCACACTTTGCAGATTTCACACTGAATGCCTGTTTTCAAGGGTAAATTTACTATTTTGCCCTTGAAACTTTCGTGGATCCTTTTTCTTGCATATTTTACCTGGAATTTCCACTGAATTGCTTCAAATACATGTTTTAGTGGCAGAATTGCATTTTAACCCCTAAGAACCTTCAATTTAACCAAAAATGCACATATTTGCACATTTGACCCCAGATTTCTTCATAATTGCATAGAATGTGTTTTCCTATGTATTTTTGATGATTTGGGCTTCAGAATTTCAGTTTTTTATTCAGAATTTGGGCTTTTGAGTAAAGGCCCCTGGAATTCCTATTTTTACACTCACACATGTATTTTGTCACACTTTTTCATGTAATTTTCTTGCCTTTTCTTTTTTACTTTGCGCACACTTTTTTAACTCTTTTCGAGCTTGGTTTTCTCGTCGTCTCCCGAATTCTTTCCAATTTTCGCATCTTTAGATTTGATTTGGCTATCCATCGCCCGAGGGCATACAGTAAAAAGCTTAACAAAGCCGACATGGTCCCGAAAAGAGGATTATTTTTCCCAATTTGATTTTCTTGGATTTATCCAAATTTCCACTGATTTGCGAGACGCTTTCCGAGAATTTCTCGACTTTCACGATTTTCCTCATCGCCCAAGGGCATACAGTAAAGCGGCATTCTCAATGCTTACATTTGACCCTTGGATTAACTTTTTCCCTTTATTTTATTTCTTTTCTTTGATTTGGCATGTTTTCTAGTCATCATTAGCCTACGCATTTAGAATAAGCAAGCACACATTTAGTAGACCCTTGACAAGTAGGAAACCTCGAAAGACTGAGTTTTCTCGGGCGCATGGGGGTGCCTAACCCCTTCCCCATGCGTAACCAGAATCCTTACCCTTTCTCTGGCCCGCATTCATTTATCTATTAGGTACGGAGCACACATGTTTTCTGCATCTTGTTTGCTTCTTGGTTTTATTGTGTGTTAGGTTTTCCTTGTCTTCCTATTAAAAGACTAGGTGACTCCTTTCCTTATCCTTTCTTATCTTCCCTTGGTGTCTCTAAGTCTAGTCTTCTTGTCCGGATTCACCATATTCACTGTGACCATATCAAGTCTCCTCGAGTGCTTCCACGCACCCAGTAGGGGAGAGCCTTGCAAGGTTCCACCGGCATGGTCACAAGTAGTGATAAGTCATGTAATATGGATCTCTTACTTCCTGTGTAGTAGTGTATCTAGTACTATTCTCAATAATAATTTTGGTTTGTGGTTATAATGTGTGTTATTCTTAGGTTCTTTTCTAGTGGTTGATCGAATGACCAAGGTTTTGTTCAACTAATGAAGTACATTCCCTTTTATCTCTAAGTCATTTGTGGCTAAAAATTGAGATAGACCAACTAGGTTGGCCTTTCACCTTGATGTAGTAACTCCATTGGGGGAACACAACCTAGCATGGAGGTATCTGTGGTGTAACACCTCCAATTCCCATAATAATTTTAAACAATTTAAATTACAGGAAATTAAAAGCTAAATAGAAATATCAACTACTAGGAACCTGTGTGTCTGGCTACGAGACTTCGAACTATGTGCACTATGCTAAAAACTACCTGCATCTCTGCACTTGTAACCTAAAAACCACGAAGAACAAGCATGAGTGACAAAAGTCACTTAGCACACACCCCACAAAAATAGCAGAAAACAAATCTATATTAATTTTTTTCCCTGAAAGTCATTTCGCAAATCATTTTCTCCAAAACCACCAAGACTGACCAAACAAGCCCAATAGGCCAAAAATCACAACAAATGCGACTCACATCGGCTAAAACTGCAAACAAGGGCTCTACTAGCCCAAAACCACAAACAAGCTGGAAATCCAAGAGAAAGCAAGGACTTTGACCGCCCGGTCAAAGCCAAGAAAGCCTAGGAAAGGCAAAGGGCAAAGGACCTTGGCCGCTCGGTCAAAGTCAGGAAAGCCAAGGAAAGGCAAGGGGCAAAGGACCTTGATCGCCCAGTCAAAGTCAGGAAAGCCTAGGAAACGCAAGGGGCAAAGGACCTTGACCGCCCGGTCAAAGTCAGAAAAGCCTAGGAAAGGCAAAGGGGCAAAGGACCTTGACCGCCCGATCAAAGTCAGGAAAGCCTAGGAAAGGCAAGGGGCAAAGGACCTTGACCGCCAGATCAAAGTCAAGCAAGCTGGATTCCGCGCCCGCGGAAATCCAAAGGGGCAAAGGACCTTGACCGCCCGATCAAAGTCAAGCAAGCTGGATTCCGCACCCGCGGAAATCCAAAGGGGCAAAGGATAATGACCGCCCGGTCAAAGTCAAGCAAGCTGGATTCCGCGTCCGCGAAAATCCAAAGGGGCAAAGGACAATGACCGCCCGGTCGAAGTCAAGCAAGCTGGATTCCGTGCCCGTGGAAATCCAAAGGGGCAAAGGAAAATGACCGCCTGGTCAAAGTCAAGCAAGCTGGATTCCGCGCCCGTGAAAATTCAAAGGGGCAAACGACAGTGACCGCCCAATCAAAGTCAAGCAAGCTGGATTCCGCGCCTGTGGAAATCCAAAGGGGCAAAGGACTTTGACGCCCCGATCAAAGTCAAGCAAGCTGGATTCCGCGCCTGCGGAAATCCAAAGCAGGAGAGGAAATGACCTCGACCACCCAGTCGAAGGTCGACTCTGACCGCCCGGCCAGAAGCCAAGGAAAAGAAAAGGAAATGACCTTGATCGCCCGGTCGAAGGTCGACTCTGACCGCCTAGTCAGAAGCCAAAGAAAAGGACAAGGAAAAGACCTCGACCGCCCGGTCGAAGGTCGACTCTGACCGCCCGGTTAGAAGCCAAGGAAAAGAAAAGGGAAAGGGAAAGACCTCGACCGCCCGGTTGAAGGTCAACTCTGACCACTCGGTCAAAAGCCAAACGAAAAGGATCTTGCGCCCGCGAGAAAAAGGAAAAGAAGGAAATGACCCCGACCGCCCAGTCGAAGGTCGACTCTGACCGCCCGGTCAGAAGCCAGGGAAAGGACCTCGCACTCGCGAGAAACCAAGAAAAGGAAAGGAAAGGATCTTGACCGCCCAGTCAAAGATCAAACAAGAGGGTCTCGCTCCTGCGAGGAAAAAGGGAAAGAAAGGAAAAGGACCTTGACCGCCCGGTCAAAGGTCAAAGAAGAGGATTTCGCACTCGCGAAAAAACCAAGGAAAGCAAAGGAAAAAAGACCTTGATCGCCCGGTCAAAGGTCAGACAAGAGGATTCCGCACTCACGGAAATCCAAGGAAAGCAAGGGAAAGGACCTTGACCGCCCGGTCAAAGGTCAAACAAGAGGATTTCGCACTCGCGAAAATCCAAGGAAAGCAAAGGAAAAAGACCTTGACCGCCCGATCAAAGGTCAAGCAAGAGGATTTTGCGCCTGCGAAAATCCCAGGAAAGCAAAGGAAAAGGACCTTGACCGCTCGATCAAAGGTCAAACAAGATGATTTCGCGCTCGCGAAAATCCCAGGAAAGCAAAGGAAAAGGACCTTGACCGCCCGGTCAAAGGTCAAGCAAGAGGATTTCGCGCCTGCGAAAATCCCAAGAAAGCAAAGGAAAAGGACCTTGACCGCCTGGTCAAAGGTCAGGCAAGAGGATTTCGCGCCTGCGAAAATCCCAGGAAAGCAAAGGAAAAGGACCTTGACCGCCCGGTCAAAGGTCAAGCAAGAGGATTTCGTGCTCACGAAAATCCCAAGAAAGCAAAGGAAAAGGACCTTGACCGCCCGGTCAAAGGTCAAACAAGAGGATTTCGCGCTCGTGAAAATCCCAGGAAAGAAGGGATAAAAGGATCTCGTCCGCCCAGAGCGAGAACCCAGAAAAATAAAAACGATAATCCCTGGATTGTCCCCTAGGAGGGAAATTGGTTCAGATGCAATCTGGAGGGCAGAACTGCAATGTGCTCGCTATTGGCCCTGTGATATGGAACCTCGTGTTGCTGAAATGCATGTGCAATATCCTCTGAAGGAGCCTTGCTGGGGTGCTGCAAAAGTTGGGGCATATTTGCAACTGGTCATATGTGATTGTTGTATAGCTGCTGTGATATTCATTATTCTGCTGGGCGCTTGCAAGCTTCTGCTCAAATGTGATATGTCGCACCCTTAGCAGGTTATTCTGCATACTTCACAATCTAAGGGGTTTTCTGCAAATTTCCCCATCTAGTGAACCTGAAGACTTGTGCATTCATTTTTCTTGGCATTCCTTTTGCCTTTTTGCAAACTGTAGAGTGCGGAGGACAGCAATGCAAGGTAGCCATTCCGCGCTTTAGATACTTGTGCTGGATGGGGCCCACTAGATAACTGCCATATCTGCTAGCCCATGTGCTGTGCGGGGGTATCCAACCATGGTGACACCTGAGTATTGCAAATATTGATCGGTGCACTGATTGTTGAGGATCATGAGCCACTGTAGATTTGGGACATGTCCTTTTTATTGTTGAATATTGCCACGGTTGCAATGACATGGCACTTGTTATGCTGTGGCTGGATTCTGGAAACCCATCTTTCAAGTCTTTG
>JAMKQA010017814.1:0-22966 GCA_024699735.1 Posidonia australis | reverse complement strand
TTTGCTTTCTGCCTTTTTTGGTGTTTTCTTGGTTTTCCTCGTCTTTCCATTAAAAGACTAGGTGGCGACTCCTTTCCTTATCCTTTTGTCTTTCCTTTGGTGTTTCCGAGTCTTGTCTCTTTCTCCGGATTCACCATTTTCGCCGTAACTATATCGGACCTCCCAGTGTGTTCACGCACACTTGAGTCAAGTTTTGGTGAACCGCGCCCAGGGGTTCCACCGGCATGGTCACAGAATGAATAAAATAAAAAAGCATGGGTATGGTCTAGTGGGGTTTGGAACGGAGCCCAAGACATAGTGACCCGTTTCCAGAGAGCCACCCAAAAACTAAGGGCTTAGATAGAGTCTAGTGAGGTCTGGAGTTGCTGTTCCCTTGTACTTGGCAGTAAGCATCCCGATGCCGAGGGAACCAACAAGATCCCACAAATCATTTAGCATGCATGCATCTCCTTTTTGCAAATATCATCCTAAAAACGTCGCAGAGTATCGCTTGGTTCTCTTGGCTGGGATGTGACAACGACTTTCAGTTCAAGAGAATCAAGAGGACATCGCCTAAACTAGGGGCATGTAAGATGCTCTTGTCGGTTAGGACCATTTATGTCAGGCCAGGGGCATGTCAGCTGTCCTATGGTTAGACACACTAAGCCAGTACTAGACTAGAGGCATGTAAGCTGTTCTATTTGGTCAAGGGTCGTCCATGTCAGGCCAGGGCATGTCAGCTGTCCTATGGTTAGACGCTTTGAGCCAACACTCGACCAGGGGCATGTCAACTGCTTTGTTGGTCGAGGACCCCGCTAATCTGCTGGGGGGTACAATCATCAGATAATCCTGACCTTCCAAGTTTGACGGCCACATCTCATTACTTGGGTGCCTGGTCAAGACCAGTTGAAACCAGGGTTTTCCCTCAAAGTTGTGCACAAGATTTAGTCTGTCCAACAACTATCTATCCAGTCAGCTGTAGTTTTCAGCTTTGGGCCAGTTTCTCTAATTCTTTCAATAACACTCATCTCTTACCTGTCTGCTTTGATTCTGCTAAGTGCTGTTGAATGAAGCAAAGTTGAAATCCATTTCTAAAACAGTGTTTTGAGCATGTCCTGCAGGAGATCGTTTGCCCTTTCTAAGGAGTCTCGGGCCAAGAAAAGCTGAAGTGCCTTACAAATCATGGGTTTCCCTATGATAGTGGTGCCCACACACTGCTCAGAAGTACACCAAGCATGGATCAAGTAGTTGACTGAAGGTGATCGTGACAAGCTGCGGATTTGGGGAATCTCTTTAAAGCTTCTGGAGATCGCGAAGGTAGAGGTTTCTCAATACCTTCTGTGTGCAGCTGCCCGATTCTGGAAACCAGCTCATCATGTTTTCCGCTTTGGGAGAATCGAACTGACTCCAACCTTAGAAGAGGTCCACAAGATATGTTGTCTACAGAAGTTCCTGGGACCCACCGTCTTTATGCGACGCGATGGGTATTCTTCAGTCTTGAGTGAGCTAACTGGCCTATCAACCAGTGATTGTGGTCGTCAGCTCATCTGTTCAGATGGACATTCTCCTATGCTGCAGCTAGCCTACTTTGACAAAGTAGCCGGAATGTGCGCCTCCTTAGGTGACGAGCTTTGGTTGAAAGGCTTTGTTGTCCGCTTCCTGGGAGAGTTGATTTTAAGCCATGGCCAGAAGGTTGTAAACATTGAAGTCGCTGAGATCGCTTTGACAGTTGTTACCTGACAAATAGATGTAGCCCCAGTCATCTTGGCAGAAACTTATCGGGCTCTGGACCGATCACTGCGGCGCTACCGACACTTTTATGGTTATGGAGCTTTTGTACAAGTATGGTTGGCTACACATCTGGGTGTAGAAGTCTTGCACCCGCAACGATCAGCCTTCGAATCCTACTGTCAAAGTGGCCATGCGCACACACTCACCTCAGTTCAGAAGGAATATGAGCATTTAAAAAGTTTAATAGAACAGAAAATCATCTGGCGCATTATTCCTTTGGCTTCTCATAATTTTGAGGCCTTCTTCAACACAGTTAACATGCGGCTTATCATCCTTTCAGGGTTGACTGGTGGAGTGGAATACCACCCGATCCGTGTGATACAGCAATTCGGTTACCAGCAAGATGCCTTTGTTCAAGGGAAAATGCCAGCACGGTTCCAAGAATACTACCTAAGCTCTTATGCAATGACTACAGAGCTCTCTCGCCTGCTCAATGGCTCCATACGATCGAAGGATCTTACAGTCATAGAGGGGAAGAGTTGCATGGAAGATTATGAAGCCGAAGTCAAAGAGAACTGGTCAATCTGTAGCGTCGTCCCGAGCCGTACGCTCTTTGCCAAAGCCTCAGGCTCCAAAAGATCTAGAGATGACGCAGATTCTTAACAATCATGTCATGTTACTGGTTCTTTGCAAATTGAAATACATGTAATCACTTCACTAACTCGGTTAATAAAATTCTTCAGAACGTTTCTGGCCAGCTTGTTTGGTTGCTTTTGGTTGATGCAGAACAGAAATCGCCATCGTGACAGCACGCGCATGACTGGTGCAAAATTCTACTTTCTTCGGCCTGTCGGCTTGGCGCTGGGGACCACCCAGATAATAGTCGAGAATCCTGTGTTGTTGCTTGACCTGGACAAATGAAGTCTTCAAAACTTCTGTACCAGGTAGGGTAGATTTCCCTTTTCGCCTATGAATCCCGATCCTAACGGATGGATTCGAGGCCTTTGATTTTCCCATCCAAGGTTCACTCCATTGGAGCGAATCCTGGTGCCTTTTTTCCCATCCAAGGTTTGCTCCATAAGAACGAATCCTGGTGCCTTTTTTCCCATCCAAGGTTCGCTCTATTATAATGAATCCTGGTGTCTTTTTCCCATCCAAGGTTCGCTCCATTGGAACGAATCCTAGTGCCTTTTGCCATCCAATGTTCGCTCCATTGGAACGAATCCTGGTGCCTTTGTTCCCATCCAAGGTTCGCTCTATTGGAACAAATCTTGGTGTCTTTTTTCCCATCTAAGGTTCGCTCCATTGGAACGAATTCTGGCGCTTTTTTTCCCATCCAAGGTTCGCTCCATTGGAGCGAATCCTGGTGTCTTTTTCCCATCCGAGGTTCGCTCCATTGGAACGAATCCTGGTGCCTTTTTTCCCATCCAAGGTTCGCTCCATTGGAGTGAATCGTGGTGTGGTGCCTTTTTCCCATCCAAGGTTCGCTCCACTAGAATGAATCCCAGTGCCTTTTTTTTCCATCCAAGGTTCGCTCCATTGGAACGAATCCTGGTGCCTTTTTCCCATCCAAGGTTCGCTCCATTAGAGCAAATACTGGTGCCTTTTTCCCATCCAATGTTCGCTCCATTGGAACGAATCCTAATGCCTTTTTTTCCATCCAAGGTTCGCTCTATTGGAACGAATCTTGGTGCCTTTTTTCCCATCTAAGGTCCCTTATATTGGGATGGATCCTGGTGCCCCCTTTTCATTTGAGTTTTCCCATCCAAGGTCTGTTCTATTGGGACGGATCTTGGTGCCCCTTTTTATTTGAATTTTCCCATCCATGGTTCGTTCTATTTGGACCGATCCTGGTGCCCCCTTTTCACATTTGAATTTTCCCATCCAAGGTTCATTCTATTTGGACGGATCCTTGTGCCCCCTTTTCACATTTGAATTTTCCCATTCAAGGTCCGTTCTATTTGGAAGGATCCTAGTGCCCCCTTTTCATTTGAATTTTCCCATCCAAGGTTTGTTCTATTTGGATGGATCCTGGTGCCCCCTTTTCACATTTGAATTTTCCCATCCAAAGTCCGTTCTATTGGGACAAATCCTGGTACCCTTATTTCACATTTGAATTTTCCCATCCAAGATTCGCTCTATTGGAACGAATCCTTGTGCTTATTTTCCCATCCAAGGTCCGTTCTATTGGGACAAATCCTGGTGCCCGCTTTTCATTTGAATTCTCCCATCCAAGGTTTGTTCTATTTGGACAAATCCTGGTACCCCGTTTTCACATTTGAATTTTCCCATCTAAGGTTCGTTCTATTGGGACGAATCCTGGTGCCCCCTTTCATTTGAATTTTCCCATCCAAGGTTCGTTCTATTTGGACGAATCCTAGTGCCCCCTTTTCACATTTGAATTTTCCCATCCAAGTTTCATTCTATTTGGATGGATCCTGGTGCCCCTTTTCACATTTGAATTTTCTCATCCAAGGTTCGTTCTATTGGGACGAATCCTGGTGCCCCCTTTTCACATTTGAAATTTCCCATCCAAGGTTTGTTCTATTTGGACGGATCTTGGTGTCCCTTTTCACATTTGAATTTTCCCATCCAAGGTTTGTTCTATTTGGACGAATCCTGGTGCCCCCTTTTCTTATTTGAATTTTCCCATCCACGGTTCGTTCTATTAGGATGAATCCTAGTGCCCTCGTTTTCACTTTTGATTTTTTTCCCTTCCTTTGGGCTGGTAGCCCGAACTACTCGGATGACTTCCATTATAGTCACTTCTCGGTCGGCAAGCACTGCGAGTCTTGTCCAGCGCTTTTCTCGACAAGTGTGATAGCCAGTCATGCCTTTTAGGAGCTGATTGGTCGTCAACTTGTCAGTATTTGGTTATCTGTGTTGTTTTCTCTGGTGTTTAGCTATGGCTATGGCGACAGGATCTCTGGCGCATTCACTAGCTGGTGGTTGGCTGCCATTAACTGTTGTTTCCTTGTAGCACCGGATAAGGCATTTTTGTCAACTCCGAGCGATGATCCTCCTTCTCCTGATCCCTCCTCCTTGCAAAAGGGGTGGGGTGTCTCTGTCAACCCTAAGCGTCGGTCTCTGTTCCATTCGTCCTCCGACCTCGCTCAGGGAGGGGCATCTGTAGACACCCCAATATTTATAGGCCAAATCCAATAACCACACCTCACACTCCAACAACCACCAATGCAAAACCTAACTAAAAAACCCTAACTAACCTAAATACAAAACTAAACCCTAATCCAAATCCTAAATCTAGGTTAAACCTTAATCCAAGTCTTAAACCTAGGTTAAACCCTAATTAAAACCCTAAACCTAGGATAAACCCTAATCCAAACCCTAAACCTAGGATAAACCCTAATCCAAACCCTAAACCTAGGTCAAATCCCAAACCCTAAAGTCAAACCTCATGTAACTAATTCTAACAAACATAACCACTTCTTAACTAATTCTAACAAACATAACCACTTCTTAACTAATCTCCAACAAACATAACCATTTCTTAACTAATCTCCAACAAACTAACCACTTCTTAACTAATCTCCAACAAACTAACCATTTCCTAACTAACCCAACCACCTTCCACTCCAACCCTAACAACCAACAAGGCCTATAAATATCCCCCTCATGTAAGGAGGAGGAGGAGGAGACATTGGGAGCTTTTAGTTTTTTTTGCAAAAGTAGAGAGAGGTGAGCTCCCCAAGCCTTTCCACTCCCAACCTGAGCTACCAGAGAATTCTTGGAAGAGAGAGGAAGCTCGTGGAGGTGAGAAACCTGAGTTCTCAGCCATCTCCGGCAAGCTCTGGCAGCCTCTTGTGAGCTCCGACCATCCATTCCACTGCCAGACCAGGTACGCTCATCCCTGACCTCAATTATTGTTAGAAATGCTCTCCTAGGTCACCCCCTATCTTCCTGGATTGTTTCCAATCAAGCCAAAGGCCTCCTCTGGTCGAAATCACTCCCTGGACCTCGCCATCGCAGTTTTCGACGATATAGGTGGGGGTGCTGGTCCAGGGCTTGTCCCTGGTCCTAGAGCCCTGGATCTTCTTCCCTGGACCTCCCTCCTGCTTATCCACTCCTCCGTACGTCGCTCCGCTACCTCCCGAGGCCACTGCCAGAAGATCGTCGTCGACGTCGTTCTGTCACCTATGTCGGAGAAGAAGACTGCAACCAGTGGAGGAGCACGCGCCTCCCGCATCTTCGAGCCTCTCCGAGTATCCAAAAATGCTCCATGGCGCGTCCCAAGTACGCCCGAGCCTTCAGATCCATGCCACATGCCCTGGACGGCCGTCGTAGTCAAGATCGTCGGAGAAGAATCGCGTCGGCGGCGAGCTTGGTTCAAGGATGGAGGCAGTGCCCCATTCTCGCTTTTGGAAGAGGGGAACGACTCTTCTCATTGCCTCCAAGCCTCTTGGATCCCTGAGCGCCGCGCCACGTAGCTCCAGCAGTCTCCCTTCTTCCCCGACGCCGTCGCCGGAGTGCCTCGACGGCGAGGTAGGTGGAAGGCCCACTCCCACCGTTGGAACCTCGATCCAAGCCGTTGGATCTTCTCCCCTCTTCTTCTTCTTGCTTCTCATGGGGTCTGATCTCAGATTAGACCACGGGAAAGCCTCTAATAGCCTCTCCGGCGGTTGTCGACGGCGAAGCTCCATCGCCGACGGCCTCTAATAGTGTTTTTCAAGTTTAAAAGTTTAACAAAAACCCTTAGAGTTTCTTTTCATGCATTTTAATCCAATATTTTTGCATAAAGGACCTTGAACTTTTTTGAAACCTTTCTGAATGCATATTTTTCTAGTTAAATTACACTTTAGCCCTTGAATTTCTCTATAATCATTCTGAATGCATAATTTTCTGGTTAAAATGGCATTAAAACCCCTGAACTTTACAGAAACTCTTCTGAATGCATTAATTCTCTGGGTAAATTGCATTTTAGCCCCTATACTTTACAGATTTCACACTAAATGCATGTTTTAGGGTAAAATTACTTAATTACCCCTGAAATTTTCATGGATCCTTTTTCTTGCATTTTTTATCCTAAATTTCCACTGAATTGCTTTAAATGCATGTTTTAGTGGCAGAATTGCATTCTAACACCTAGGAAACACCAATTTAGTCAGAAATGCACATATTTGCACATTTGACCCTAGACTTCTTCATAATTGCATAGAATGTGTTTTCCTATGTATTTTTGATGATTTGGGCTTCAGAATTTCAATTTTTATTCAGAATTTGGGTTTTTTGCACAAAGGCCCCTAGAATTCACATTTTTACACTCTCATTGGCATTTGCATATTTTGCTGCATCTTTTCATGCAAGTTTTCTTACCTTTTCTTCCCTACTTTGTGCACACTTTTTCTGACTCGTTGCGAGCTTGGTTTTCTTGTCGTTTCTCGGATTCTTTCCAATTATTGTGTCATTTGACTTGATTTGGCTTTCCATCGCCTGAAGGCGTACAGTAAAAGGCTTATCAAAGCCAACATTGTCCCAAAATGAGGATTATTTTCCCTTTTTCGATTTTCTCGGATTTATCCCAATTTCTGCTGATCCGCAAGACGCCTTCCGAGAATTTATCGATTTTCACGATTTTTCTGATCGCCCAAGGGCGTACAGTAAAGTGGCATTCTCAATGCCTACATTTGACCCTTGGATTAACTTTTTCCTTTTGTTTCATTTCTTCTCTTTGATTTGGTATGTTTTCTAGTCATCATTAGCATACGCATTTAGTATAAGCAAGCACACATTTAATAGACCATTGACAAGTAGGAAACCTAGAAAGACCGAGTTTCTCGGGCGCATGGGGGTGCCTAACCCCTTCCCCATGCGTAACCAGAATCCTTACCCTTTCTTTGGCACGGAGCACACATGTTTTCTGCATCTTGTTTGCTTCTTGGTTTTCTTGTGTGTTTGGTTTTCCTCGTCTTTCCATTAAAAGACTAGGTGGCGACTCATTTCCTTATCCTTCCTTGGTGTTTCTGAGTCTAGTCTTCTTCTCCGGATTCACCATCTTCGTTGTGACCGTATCAGGGCTCCTCGAGTGCTTCCACGCACCCGGTAGGGGAGAGCCATGTAGGGTTCCACCGACATGGTCACACATATGAATACATTAGTTAGTACAATATAAGTCCATTTACAAAAAATCGGTACATGATTCCTAACTAATGTAGATTACGTGTCAGATGAATTTGGTCATGTATCCCATCACAGACAGCACCCATATCACTTTCATCTAACGTCGCAGGATCATCATCTTCGTCGTAAGCTTCTTCATTGGGATCCACAATAGCCTCATCAATCTCAGCTCGGTGCAACACCTCCTCCAATTGACGTTGTTCAATGATGAAGTTGTGGATGGCCCTTCCGCTTACGTTGTGAGCTCTGGAACTGGGCCACATGGTACCTTGTTGTTCGATACGGCGCAAGGTAACCTTTCCTGCTCGAATATCCAGCGTCTAGAAGATAGTACTTACCTAAATTTCAATATAATTATAAATAGTTAGATACATGATGGTAACAATATTAAAAAACTTTAATGTTAGAATTAAAGTCAAATAAAGTATCAACTAACCTCTAAGTGGGTGAGGAAAATTGTCTTTGAGATTAGATACTGCATGGTTAAGAACCTTGCAATCTTGGGCGATGCCTTAAGAACCTTGCAATCTTGGGCGATGCCTTCCTAATCGGCGAATACAAACATAAATCTCATACTGAAGTCACACACTCCAAGCATATTTTGAGTTGTATGCCTAGGATCCCTTCCACACCTAAATGCAAGGTTTGATTTCTTTTCTACTATACAATCAATGTGTGTGCCATATAGTGCACCAATTACATCTTTAAAGAATGACATGAACATTCCATTCTGGTGTTTCTTGATGTGATGGGGGGTTTGTAATAGACATTCCTTAGGACATATCAGACCTAATGCCCACGCACTGATAGCATCTAGCATGTGATGTAGGTACTTGCTTATTGTTTGTCCAGAATGTTGCGTGTTGTGTTGAAGAATCCTGTTCTTATGACCATGTCTAATTGTTTGAAGGAAAATACATACTTGTTCCTCGACTGTAACTCGTCGACTATCTAACAACAAATTTCTTACTCTAAGAATATTACAAAAAGATTTAAAACAATTCGGTATCATTCTACAACTATCAAAGCACAATCTCTAATGGCTATTTAATATATTTTCAACTATTCCAGCTCCTATGAACCCCATAATATGTACGATTTGCCGAGGAAGGTATGCAATTACAAACCATTTCTACATTTCATTGTATAGGTATACGTAGAACTTGAATTCCTCCTTTCAGTCTATTTCACCATTTATATCATAAATATTGGAAGGATTGCTAAAGTCAAATATTGTTATTAACAACAATTGTGTCTTCAGTCAGCTACAATGTTTACAACATAAATAGTTATTCTACATGAATTTTATCTCAATAAATCATTAACATAGTTATGAAAACTATTACTTCTAGTAAAGATGATTATATTAATTATTAACAGAAATAAAACCTAAAACTTCCCAAGCACAGATATAACCTCTTTAGTAAGGTCAGTAATTAAAACAACTGAACTCAAAAAGCATTCTTCAATAAAAAGGATGAATGAAGATAATTTTATTATTATAGTAATCTCCAAAGAAAAAACATCTTAGATAAAGACTTAAATAACATCTAATTAATTAGACAAAAAAGAATATCATAAACTTAGCAATTGAACTCAACATTCTAAGAAATATCATAAACAAACATCTACATCTACATTCCAAGAAATAACCATTTTAGATTAGAAATAACTTTACAGATATATATTATATATTTATGCACTACTATTGTTAGTGTTATACTATGATCTAATATGTTTATAAAAGCCTTAGTGAACCAACTCTAGTAGCTGAGTTGCCCAGGGCTTTATGGTTTGTGTCAACAACTATTATATTACCGTTAGGGTTGTAAATGGATTAGGTATAATCCGTTAACATGAGTCAACTCGACCTGTTAAGAATGAATTAAGATAAAACTTTTGTATACCTGTTGATCTAGTAATTCATTCACTTGCTAACCCATAAATTTAATGGGTAAAAGTTTGAGTAGCATACTACGAGTAATTCGTTAAACTAGTAATCCAGGATTAACTAAGTACATTTACCTAAATCTTAACATTTTAACATAAAAAATAAATACAAATATAAGTATATAACTATATATAACCGTAACATTTTAACCGTAACATTTTACTTCACCGCAAATCACAGCCGACCGCTCCCCCCCCCCCCCCCCACCCCCCCCCGATCCCCGTAAGCCCCTAAGCCCTAAGCCCCTAACCAGAGACTCAGAGAGGCAGAGACACGAGTCGCCGACTCTCTCCCCGCGACGGGCGACGGCGCGACCCCCGAGTCTCTCCCTCGAGTCGGCAAGCGGCAGCACCGGCAGTCCGTGTCTCCCTGTCCCGCTCTCGGCTTTCCGGCACCGGCAGTCGACAGGAGGAACCACCTCCCGCACCGGCACCGGCAGTCTCTCCCTCTCCCGCTCTCTCCCCCTCTTTCCGACTCACCATCGTCCGTCGACAGGAGGAACCATCTCTCCAGCACCGGCAGTCCGTTGCTCAGGTGAGGTTCTTTTCAATTGCTTTGCCACTCGGACTCTCAGACACTCAGTCGGCACGATTTATGCATTCAAATAAGTTTTATTGTTTCCAGGCTTTCTGCCTATATGTTATTGTTTTCCATCTAATTGAAACGTGGTACCATAATGAAAATGGAGGCTATATGTGTGTGTGCTTCAAGGTTGCTATTGTGTACAAGTATGGTCCAAAAGTAATTAAATTGTTGAAGGTTCAAATAGTTGCATGTTACTGGTTTCCCTTCTAGTGGCATAGAGAAGTTCTGAGAATTTAGAATTTAGAAGTGTTTATCATTCCCTTAGGGATGACTGATGCAGTGATTACTAAGGCTTTTGTACACAGGAACACTTGAGTTTTTAGTAAAATGAAATTGAAGAGACAACAAGCAACAAAATGAATACAATCGAGGGGTGGAGGATCTACATTTCAACAAAATGAATACAATCATACAAAACAACAACAGCAGAGTGGGAATGTGCCTTTGGGATTTGGGATTTTTTTAAACCAAATTAACAACAACAACAACAGCCGAGCAAGCAGGAGGAGAAGGCCAGAGGCATCACGGCTAACGACGGGGAGCCGAGCTGTCGAGGAGGAGGAGGCCAGAGGCGTTGCCACGTCGTGATCGGCAGCCAGCGACGGTAGTAGGCAGGCGACAGCGGCTAGGGTTCCGGACTCCTGCCTCCCGGTTGGGGTTTTGTGGCGGGTTGGGGTTACTTGGGCTGCGTTTGTTTCCCCAGGGCAACCGCTCCAGCCACTCCAACTCGGATGCGGAACAGTTTCTTGATGCTAGCACCTGCAATCTTGCTGAACGGGTGCAGCTTCATGCTGCACCAGCCACTGTAGCGGAAGAAGAAAAATGGGAGCCGGTCGCTAGCACCTCCGGGTGGGAGTGGATAATTCAAGGGGTAAAAATGCGATTTTATCCTCAATGTATATGAATAATTTCATATAAACCACACATTATTTACTTTTTCTTGCCATTTATCATTAACCATCATTTACTACTTTCTTCACCTTTTCCCTTCTTCCCCATCTTTCTCTTTTTCCAACAGCTAGAGTGGTCATGACGAGACAATCATCGATGTATGGGGTCTCAAGTATAATCCAAAAGCAATCTGAGATCCTCCACCCCTCCTCGTTTGTAACCCTTCTCGGCTTCTACCCTGCAGGTTGCAGTGGACACAAGGCTCAGACATCGCCTTCTGCCGTGGCTTTCTGTTTCAACGTGAACCAACCAATTCATCAAAGGTGTGTGCTTTTGCTTTTGATCTTTGTGGATTTTTATAAAGTGTTGATCTTTGTATTGTTTTGATCTTTGTGATTTTGCTTTGCTTGCTATTACTATTTGATTCTTCATTCGTGTATGAATTATAGATTATTGTTACACAAAATATAGTGAAATTATTCTTGTGCCACTTGTTGTTTTTGTTGTTGAGTTGTTTTGTTTGCTAATTTTTGTTGTTGATTTCTATTAGCCCCCACAGTTTGAAATTCCTGGCTTCGTCTCTGTCCTTCCCTTCTTCCTTCTGGTCTTGTTTCGATGGCAAACAGCAAGTTTGAGTATGTGAAGATGTTTGAGAAGGACGACAAGTTGCCTCTATCCAATTGGGTTGTCGTCAGAATCGACGGATGCAACTTCCACAAGTGAGTAAGCTTGGTTCTTCTTCCTTACACTTCAAGTTTAAAGTTGGTTGGTTGCTTGTTTGTCATTATCATTAGTAAGTAGAATTGCTTCTTTTCTACTTACCTGGAGTGTAATAGAATGCATAAACGATGCATTTTCATCAAAGTGGAAGGCACCCACCCAAACTTATTGGATCATGTATTCTAGTATTTAGAGATTCCGATGTTACGGTGCTAAAAATATGTTTCTTCTATTGATATCGAGAGTAATAGTGGGAGCAAAGCATTAACGATGACTTTTTTTGTGCACCTTTCTAACTTTGTTACACAACCTTGGACAAGAAGTCTCATGCATTAACATGGGAATGCACATTGCTGGTTGCTATGCAAATTGCTGGTGGTTAATTGTTCATTGTCACTTTATGATTACAGCTCTTAAATTTTTTTCCTCCAAGTTAATTATCTTGATGTTGCACATAGGTTCTCTGAAAAGCACAATTTTGACAAGCCCAATGATGAGGAGGCGTTGAATTTGATGAATTCATGTGCAGTTGCTATGCTCAACCAGTTTCCTGACATTGTTTTTGCTTATGGTGTCAGTGATGAATACAGGTACAGTTGTTTATTCTATGAACTTGATGGATCATCTTAGTTGAACTATTGTTAATCTATTCAAACTTCACTAACCAAAAAATTGTGGCATCTTATTATTATTCAGATACTTAGTGGGTCATTCATCCTAATTTTTGGGCCTTATTCTTTGACCTTATTCCTGTTTCAGTTTTATTTGGAAGGAGACAACCAGATTCTGCAACAGACGGGAAAGGTTTTATTCAAATTCACCTTTGCTATATGGATATATGAAATGCAAAGCTCACTAGGAAGTAATTTTCCTTTTAGGATGTCAAGAATATTGACTAGTATCATCATCTCAAATGCAGCAAAATTCTTTCCCTGAGTGTATCATTTTTCACATCCGTATACATAATGAGATGGAAAGACTTCTTCCCGCTGAAAGAATTAAAAGATCCACCTTACTTTGATGGACGTGTTGTTTGCTATCCAAAATATAGAATAATTCGAGATTATCTGGCTTGGCGTCAGACAGACTGTGAGTATTAGATTGCAGTTTCTTCCAAGGCAGAAGGAAATTTTAATTAATCTTCTGGCTGTTGGAATTATCTGCATGAAGTGCGTCAAATTGAATTTATACACATGTAGAACACACACACATTATCAAATTGATATGTTCCATTCATTTGAACGTTTGCTTGTTTATGTTTCATGGATTCCTTTGGCATCCATTTCATCTCATAGACAGACAAATTTTGAAACAATATCATCAAAGCTACAATTTTTCAATGGTAATTGTTCCCCTAATTTGCTGAATCTGGATTATCTTGAGTTTTCACATTTGGCAGGTCACATCAACAATCAATACAACACCTGCTTCTGGATGTTAATTAAGTCTGGAAAGGATGTAAAGGAAGCCCAACATATTTTGAAGGTACAACACATCTTTGTGCATTACTAATTCATATTCTATTTTCCCCTCACGGTATTCACATTGAGGTTGATTATTTGCTGCTGCTTATCATACATAATCTCATTTTGTCATTACCATAGGGCACTCAAACAGCACAGAAAAATGATATTCTTTTTAAAGAGTTTGGTATTAATTACACCAAGCTTCCAGAAATTTTCAAGAAAGGTTCCTCTGTTTACAGGCAGCAAGTGAGTCTGGCTTTCTGGTAAAGTGTATTTTTCTAGTTTCACATGCTAATAAGTGATCAGAAATGTGTAATTTCTTTCCTTTGTCTAGCGTGTTGTTTAAGTTTTCTGCAACAACGGAAATATGAGCAAAATCAAGGTTATTAAGGCATCTAAGCGCCCAAAGTTAATCAATTTATTATACTTGTATATATACTTAGAATTAAATAAAATAAGACATTTTTAAATAGTATCATGCATTAATATACCTACTTTAAACTTAAGAAAACATCAATTAACATTGTCAATATGTAAGATACAATATTTAAACAACAAATAAGCTAAACAAAATATTTAAAAGTCACAATTTAGCTTGTAAACAAAAGTCAATACCTAATAACAAAAACAAAAGGTCCAAATGATGGTATTCTGGGTGTTTTGGGTTATAAAACGTTGGAAACCCTTATAAAACAATGGATCCTTGTTATATCCATTACCGGATCTGACAAGGATCCTGCTAGAAAAAACCAAGGCTCATAGTGTTGAAGAAACCAAGGATCCAGCAAGGCACATAGTGTTTCTGTGGTATTGGTAATGAAACTTTTTTTTAGTTATAATGGCTTTCACATGACCTTTATATAAACATGTCAGTTACCACTAAATTTTTCAAGCATTACTCTAAAAGGAAAATATAATAATTCCTTATTCTTTCCATAATTCAATTTGGATATGTATAAGGTCCTAATTTTTCATCACATGCTTTTTTTCTGTACAACTAAATTAGAGATTTCATGAAACTTTATCATGTTCATGTACATACATAAGCATGACCCACCAATAAGCATGCCTGTGCTTTCAATTTAGATTAATAATAACTATTTGTTACATGCAACACTCTGTGTTATGTGTCAAATAATTTTTTTATTGCAAACAGTAAGTATTACGTGTCAAATAAATTGAAGAAAAGAATTCTTCACTTTTCTTTTATGGAATGGACTTTGTTATTTTTATTTAATATTAATCTAAACAAAATCTATGTTAATATTGTAATCCAATTGGTTAAATAACTATTTCATTTTCATTGTTAGGTTGAAGAGATAGTGAAGCACAAGGAGAATGGAGATCCTGTTACTAGAACTCGGAGTGAGGTGATTGTGGGGCATGGTGATATAATTCTTCAACGTTTCTGGGACGAGCACCCTTATATTCTTGAAGAGAAATAAATCAAGAATGCTAACATATTGAACTGTATTTAGAGAGTTGAACATATGTTAGACATTAACTTAACATTGATAACCAATGTTAACCTACAGGCCTTTTCTTTGCTCGTAATTTTGTATTGGCCATTGTACTACAGGTGGTTGACTTGCTCATCTGTAAAAGAACGCCCAATTTGTACTCTGCTGTGCGCATTCTTTGCTGATAATGTTGTATTGCCCGTAGTCCTAGAGGTGGTTGACTTTCTCTTATCTAAAAGAAATTCCAATTTGAGCTCTTCATTTGTACCAATAGTGTATTTATTTCATAAAAATGTAATAGTCTACGCTGATTGGTCAGCCAATGAATGAAATAGATCGATGATGATAATTACAAACTTCTCTCCCGAATTTGAGGTTGCTCACACGGTATTCAGTGATTTGACAATGAATATGTTCAGATGCCAAATCCTTTTAGAGTCAAATGTTTTGACTCTTAAATATTCATTGTCATCTGCTGCTGTAAGATTCAAATGTTTTAGTTTGTTAGAACCCTTATATTAGATCTCTAAAAACGTTAGGATGCAGTTGTTATCTTTTGCATAATAGTCAATCACTGAACATCAGACCTGAAGTCAGATGATATGAATTTACTTTATTTAATTGAAATTGTAGAAAAAATTGAGCTTGATACTCTTCTTCAATGAACTGTTTTTTTTTGTTTCCTGGTTTTAATTCCAGTGAAATGATCTAGTTTCATTCTCATTCTTTCTTGACTATGGACCATATTGCTTCCTACATTCTTGATTACTCATACAAAGTCAATTATTCATACAAAGTCAGTAAGGTGCATTTTTTGGGACTATTTAGATTTTCTTGGCATTAGTTGTATCTTTTTTCTTTAAGAAATTTTTTTTATTAAAAATATCAAGAATACAAAAATAATGATACACTTCAAGAAAATAAGAATCCTTCAATCAACAAGTCTATCGGTCCAGTTTGAAAAATAAACAAGGAATTCCCTACTTGTCTAGAATACATATACCTCGAAGTTCCCTAGGCAAAGAATTAAAGGAATGAATGACCTTGTTAATCCTAGAAGAAGCCCCTCCTTGTTAATTTTAGAAGGCATTAGTTATATATTCAATACTAACTACTACCTAAACTTATGTGCGGCTAACGACTCCTAAAACTCGAGCATCAGAGACTTGCTGCACTTCAACACTGCATTTGAGAAAAAATCAACTAAAGAAATGTATGAGTGACATTTATGTCACTTAGTACGCACTCTAAAGAAAATAAAAGTAGAAAAATGACTAAAATTCTGACTCTTTGTTTCCAATTTAAACTCTATTATCTTTTCTGAAAACTTTTCTATAAAACTCAAATCTGGGTCATAATCAAATTCTGGCTGAAATTCTGAGAAAACTTCTTTCAAGAAATCTCGGAAATCATATATTCTAAAAACTTACTTTCTTTTCTGAAAACTTTGCTCTATTCTATATATCTTTGGAAAACTGTTTTGAGACTAGGTTCTAGCCTAAATCTTCAATCTTAAATCTTGCAAAAACACAAAACCTAGATGGAATTAGTCCTAAAACATTATTCTTGTCTTGGCTAGAATTTGGCTAAAACTCAGAAACCAAAATCAAGTTCATATCTAGCCTTAAACCAAACTTAAATTTGAAATTTGCAAATCTCTTTTCTAGTGTTACCTTGATCAGGGGTGACCTAGCCACAATTAGAGAAGGAGGCACTAACCTCGATCTTCTACACTATCACGGTGAACGTCCCCATGCTGGACATATCACCGTCTCGGCCAAGGGGCGTCACTATTTCTTTTTCTCTTTTCTATTCTCATTGCATGAGGATATGACTACTCACGACGTCTTCTAATTTGTCATGATGTTGCAAGCATCAGTGACCTGACCTATCACGAGCTCTCAAGTTATTTCACCTAGCCTACCTAACACCACCTACCTAACTGAGTACATTATCCAGTCAACACTAGCTCTTTTGGCTCCCAGTTTTTTCCACCTAGGGTCAACTCAAAACTCGAAAATCTTCTTTTCTAAAACATGCTTCTGGAGAGAAATTCTTTTCTGAAAAAGCACGCAACTTTTCTGAAATTCTTTTCTGAAGTTTCTTTCTAAAACTCTTTCTGAAATTACTTTTCTTATCATAGGGAATGCTTTACGAAAATGAATATTCTTTTCTAAAAATAATTTTGATTAAATTTCTTTTTAAAGAGGAATCATTCTTGCTTAAACCTTTGCATTTCTTTCTAAAATATCTGTTATTTCAGATTAATTACTCAGGGATTAAAACCATATTTTCTACTAATTAAAATCTTCATTATGTGTTTTATCCTTTCTAGAAGCCTGTGAGAACCGTGCATCCCATCCACGCATCTGGTTTGCGCATTCGACAAAATCTTCATTATGTGTTTTATCCTTTCTAGAAGCCTGTGAGAACCGTGCATCCCATCCACGCATCTGGTTTGCGCATTCGACACGCTATCCTGCACTTGTAGTAACCTAGGTCAGGTCGTCGAAAAAATCACCCCACTTGGGAACTCTGAGCGGACCCATCCTTGGCCACTGCATAAATGCCTAAAAATACTCATCTTGAAGGACTTTGAGTCTACTACATTTTGGGACAAGTTTCGTCTTAATCTGATATGAGGTTGTCAAGATATTAAATCATATAACCTAAGATGTCATGGAACACTACTATAGCATACTATCGAGAAAAAGCACTAAGATATCCTTGATAAATTCTCGTAAATTCATGAAATCTCTGTAAAATCATAATCTCATGCTAAGCGACCTATATTCAAGGTTCATGGAAATCGATAGAAACGAAGAGGAGGAAAGTTGGGTTGCATACATTGTGATGGGTCGTCGGCGTTTCTCCCCTTCCTCCAGCGAGCACCTTGGCACTTCCCTCTCCTGCATAGGGTCCTCCTCTCTCTCTCTCGCTCTCTTCTATGGATTTCTTTGGATGCCTTCCTCGTCGACCCTTCTCCTCCCTCTTTTATCTCCATTGTCCCATCATTATTTTTCAGCCGCTGGCAAGGCATGGCGAGATTTGGGCGGTGCCAATTGTAGGGCATGGGAGGAAGCTGTGTTGGTAGGGTACGGAGCATAGTGTTGGGCAACAGTTGGTTGTGTACTCACTGTGTAAGTATACGTGTATGTATATAGTATGGGATAGCAACATATGTAGTCATACAAAGCTTAGGAATAAACACCAAGAGAAGAGAGCACAATCAAGCATTCAAACCCATATTCCATTAATCACTTTTAATACAAATACATGGGTACAAGCTTACATCGTTCTGGAAATCTCCTAGGTGACCCGCGCATGTCAAATGCGCGTCCCTACCGTGCATTCCACACGTGGTCCTCCTATTCTGGCCCAGATATAAAACTCCTAGTCCATTTTGAAGTTTCAAATGTCTAGTTGGATATCTATTAGACTAAAAGCATAAAACTAATATAACTATGTATAGCACATAAATGCAGCTGAAACCCCTGGCCCTTAATAGGCAAAAAAAAAAAAAAACCTTGGCCCTAACATTTTACGTAAGCAAGTGATCTAGATCTTGGTTGTTTTGATAGTGCAAATTCCCTTTTTAATTAGATGCTTATTTATGTGTGTGGAGAGAGAAAAGAAATGTGTATTGCTATAGATCTAGGGATTACATATATATAGGGTTGGATGTATAAATGGATATCCATTTATCCTATTGCATGGCACAATACACACATTACTCTAATCAGCTCAATACTCCTCAAATTGAAGCATATATATTTGTAATGCTTCAATCCCGGGCATGCTACCAAAACACAATATCAAGCATAATTACACTAATTACAGAAACATTAAATAACTATAACTAAGGCTCACCTTCAGGATCACAATGTGCGGCTAGAAACTCCAACTCCTGCACTGGAACTCGGCTGCACACGGTCCGCACCTGAAAACCCAAATAAGCATGCGTGAGTGACATCTAAGTCACTCAGTCCGTGCCCCAAACATACAAACCAAAAAATTTAGGCAAAACCATAAAAACTCATTTCTTTTATTTTTTTCAAAACTTGGTCTTCTTTTGAAAATCCTCTTTCCTTTTTCTGGAAATCATTTGGGAATTTAATCCCAAATCCTTGCTCTTTTCAAAAGCCATGTTTCTTTTCTTTCTCAAAACATTTGGAAACTCATTCCAAAACCACTTTTTCTTTCAAAACCATACCTTTGCATTTTCTTAAAAAACCTTTGGAATTCATTTTCCAAAACATATCTTCTCAATACTTGGGATTTCGTACCAAAACCACACTTTCAAATTTCATATCTCTGATCAGATCCAACCTAAAACACAATGCCTCACGGGCTCAAAACCAAATTATAAATACAAGCTAGCAACTGGTAAAAACATCATCACTATTATTTCATTTTAGGATTTTAGAACTATTTCATCAGTCCAATCCTGACCAAATCACATTTCTTTTCCTTTATTCATTTCCACATTTCTTTACTGTTGTTACCTTTATCAGGGGTAACTAGGCACACAAGCAGTAGGCTCTACCTTCCTGCACTGCTGTGGTGAAATTCTCCGTGTGGGATGTCACCACCCTGGCCAATCGGCCTCAATTTCATTTTCATATGTGCACGGGGATACGTCTCTGTCTGACGCCCCATCGGTGACTCGAACAACTAGGTCCAATGACCTAGGCTCAACCTACACCGTCGTTGACCCGAACAACTAGGATCAAAAACCTAGGCTCAGCCTATACCATCACGAGCTTGGTGACCCGAACAACTAGGTACAACGACCCAGGCTCAGCCTACATCGTCGATGATCCGAACAATTAGGTATAAAAAACCCAGACTCAGTCTATACCGTCGGTGACCTGAACAACTAGGTATAAAAAACCCAAGCTCAGCCTACACCGTCACGAGCTTGGTGACCCCAACAACTAGGTACAATGACCCAGGCTCAGCCTACACCGTCGGTGACCCAAACAACTAGGTATAAAAAACCCATCGTTAATGAAACACTGAACGGAGGAAGGGAAAGGGGTCGCGTACCTGGCTCAACCTTCTGGCGACCCTTCCCGCACTCCGACGAACCTCCTCTACCGATGGAACACACGAGCAACTCACCACCTCCTCGGTTGCGCGTCATTCCTCTTTCTCTTGTCCTTTCCCCGTCACCCTCTCTTCTCTTCGCACGCCGCAGCCTCCCTTTATCCTCTTTCCCACCCGTGCCGCGCCGATCGCCATCGCGTCAGAAGAGACAGTGAGGCACGGACTGGTGTCGTTGGTGGCACGGGTCGGGGAAGGGGAAGGAGACGAAAATGGTGCGGGCTCGTGAGAGGAAAGGAAAAGAAAGGAAGAAAAGATAGGCACGCGAATCGAGGCGACTGTGCATCCTCAAGCTGGACTCCACATTGATCCCAGATCACAAACAGGTGCATAGAAAGCCAACCACAAGCTCACACAACCAACAAACAACAGATTATCCATTAATAAACCATTTAAACAATGTTACAATTAATTACATCGTTTACTAATAAAAATGGATAATCAGGCCCAGATGTCACATCCTACCCTCTTAAAAGAATTTCATCCTCGAAATTTAACTCTAATAAAACAAGTAGGGATACTGTCTCTGGATGTCCACCTCACGCTCCCAGGTAGCCTCCTTTGTACCATGGTGTTGCTACTGAATTAACACCAATGGAATCACTTTATTCCTGAGGACTTGCTCTTTTCTGTCTAGTAGTTGAACTGCATTTTCAACCATAGACAAGTCCTCCCACAGCTCCTCTGGCTGTACTGGCATCACCTGGAATGCATCGGCCAAACACTTCCTCAACATAGACACATGGAAGGTGTTGTGTACACCCACCAACTCTGGAGGCAGATCTAGTATGTATGCCACCTCACCAACCCTCTTGGTAATTTGGTATGGTCCGATATATCTAGGGCTCAACTTGCCTCTCTTACCAAATCATATCACACCTTTGGTTGGTGACACCTTTAGGAAAACGAAGTCTCCTACCTCGAATTGTAGAGGTCTCCGCCTCCTATCAACATAGCTCTTCTGCCGACTCTAGGTAGACAACAACCTCTTCCTGATCCGATCCACCTTGCCCTCGCACTGCTGTACGATCTCGGGCCCAACTAACTGTCTCTCACCCACCTCACTCCAACAAGTGGGTGTCCTGCAGGGTTTGCCATACAATGCCTCGTATGGTGTCATACCAATACTAGTGTGGTAATTGTTATTATATGTAAACTCAATCAGACGTAAATGATCCTCCCAGCTACCACCAAAGTTCAAGGCATAGGCCCTCAACATGTCCACTAGTGTCTGGATGGTCCTCTTTGTCTGGCCATCCGTCTGGGGATGGAAAGCAGTGCTAGAATTCAACACTGTGCCAAAAGCCTCCTACAGAGCTCCCTAGAATCTCGATGTAAACCTCGTGTCTCTGTCAGACACAATAGACACTAGGACACCATGCGATCTCACAATCTCAACCACATACAACTTTGCCAGTTTTGCCAAAGGAAGATTCACCCTTTGTAGACACTCCGATTTTGAGGTGACCCAAGAGTTTTCCCATATGTTGCCTTTGTTATGTCCCTTGAACCAACCTTAAACCCGTAGCAAGCTTGCAGCCCAGTTAGAAAACCAAACTAGTAGGGGAGAGTACATAGCTAGCACACCAACCTAGCACACATAGCTAGCACACCTACCTGGCACACTTAGCTAGCACACTTACCTGGCACACCTACCTAGAACACCTACCTAGCACACATAGGTGGCGCACATAGCTGGCGCACCAACCTGGCGCACAGCCACTTCGCAGGCTGTGGCTGTTGGCTTTCCACCTCCCTTTGCTGTTACCTTTGCAGCGAATGTGCCGTGGAATATTTTAGGATTTTCGTCTGCGAGGCTCTCCATATCCCCATGAGTTACCCATGGAGAGATCCCTATAAATAGAGGTCCATAGGCAACCATGAGAGACCCCAACAAACCCCCTTTTCCTGAGAAAAATCTGAGTGATCCTATGAATTCAGCAACCAGCAACCCTTTCCAGCCACATTTGCTCGAGCTCCAAAGCATCTCTTTCCATCCCATAGTGGTCCTGGTTATCCCAAGGCAACGTGGTCTCTTCTTGGGTCTGTTTTAATTGGAACAAGGTAGGAGCTAGACCCTTACTCTGTTTAAGTTCAGTTTTTACATAGACAGTATGCTTTAATCAATCTGAATGCATGGATGTTTCATGATGCAAATGTTTATATCCTTCGAGATGTTCTGATTGTTTACTGGATTCTAGCTTTCATCATGTAATCTGCATCTTGGTTTCTTAGTTTTCTTCTTTATTTCCATGTCTAGAAATGCATGATTCTAGCATGTTTTCTGTTTTGTTTTCTTGGCTGAAATACGTGCATCTTGAATAAGCATGACAATAATATGCAACCAACAGATTTCGTGATTCATTCTTATTGCATGACTATTTTTGCACTCTGTTTTCATCTTCAGTTATGTTTCAGTCATGATTCTGGTTTTTTTGATAATATCATTTGCATGATTTTTGGATGAGATCTATCTGCAATGAATCTATTTTCAGTTTTTGCATTAGTTTGTTCGCATAAATCATAATGGCCATTGGTAGTTCTGGGTTGGGTCATAGATCAGCTGCAGTCTGATCTAGAAAAACATAGGGCGCACCAGACTGGCACACCTCACCAGAGCACTAGTCTGGCGCATGCATCTGCTGCACAGACTAGTCAGAAGGCATTTTGCATGCATATTTGCACGGTTTTCCATATGGCTTTCAGAGCGATTTCTTTTATGCTGATTCTTTGATGTACCCTGTTCTCGTATGCTTGTTTTCAGTCTTATCCAATTGGTTTTCTTGCTGCTTACTTCTTCTGCATGTTCAGTCCATGTAAGACTCTGGTAGGCTGTTTTGCACATTACTCCCACATGGAGAACCTGTGCTTCAGCCCATGATCCAGAGGCATGGCTGATCTTGCTTGTTTTTCTCATTTAGTTGCATAGGTTGGAACCTGTG
>JAMKQA010017812.1:0-19943 GCA_024699735.1 Posidonia australis | reverse complement strand
TGTGATTAATTTTATCCATATCAATTATTTAGATGGTAGGGAACTGAAATATGATGAAAAGCAAGCATAAAAAGTCCTCTTATCACTTCTCTTTAAATCAAGCATATTCATGGGTTAAAGGGTTGTAATTACTGCTTGGTGGATTCTAAGGATTATGCAATGATTTAATTAACTTAGCAAACATGTAAAGATGATGAACATGCAAAGAGTTTGTTTATAGTTCATTTCATGGCTAGTATTTGCATGGAATCATGATTCAGTTTATAAAAACAGTAACCACATGATGAAGAAATAATCATGATATATAAACATTATGAAACACAAGTAGGAGCATCCAACTTATCATAAAAGGCACGAAAAAATATCACTAACAGATCATACATTCAGTTAGTTGCATGCTTTATTTAGTTTATTAGCTAGAGTTTATATAAAGTGATAAGTAGAGATCCTACCTTGCCTAGGATGTTTCCTCCTTGAATGGCTCAAAATAATACTTCCTTGTTGCTTTTGATCAGCTGGGAATGCTCTGAGATGCAAGAAAATCCTCTGGAAACGAGAGTAAGTTGCTGAGAGTAGGTGAGTGGCTTAACCAAGAGATGGTAGGTAGCTTAGCCAAGAGAGATGAGTTGCCAAGAGAGCCAAAAGGCTACTAATGGATGGCTTTTTATAGAATCTCAACAAGGTAACTCTAATGGGATGCAAACAACCTCGAAAACGAACAACCTTGCGTAGATTCGCAAGGAATATCCGCAGGCGAGGGTTACAAGCATAGAATATGGAAAGGCAGCATCTTGAAAAGTGGCTGTGCGCCAGCTTGGTGCGCCACGATGATGCGCCAGTTAAGTGTGCCACTGTGGTGTTCCAATCTAGTGCTCCACATTGATGCTCTCCACTAGCTACCTGAATTGCTAATTGGGCCATGGGTTTGCTATAGGCTTGTGGTCGGTTTATGCACTGATCTCTGGCTGGTTAAAGTGTCAAATAGGATTCGAAAGTGGTTGAGTTTACTGCATCCAAAGCAACATCTTCAGAGTGTTTATTTATGAGTCACCTCAAAATCGGGGTGTCTACAATATGATTTAATTTTTGAAGGTATGGCTGGATAGAATTTAGGGGTTTAGAAACTTTGTTTCTGATTTCCAGCAGAAAACCTGGTGCATGGGTCACCTATACGGGTTAGCCAAGGCCCCATTTACTTGTTTTCTTGTGATTTTTGAGGATAAAACCCATGTTAAATAATTATCTATGCATGGAAAATGAAATTACATGTTTAAATGATAATTTCTAGGATTTTATGATAAATATTATGATTTATCGAGTTTAAAGTGGATTTATGGGAATTAAATGGAATCCATGCTATAAATGTGTTTTTAATTCTTTTGAGATGTGCATGATCTTGCTTCATACAAGCTTGGAGTGTTTGGACTTGTTTTATGGATTTTTGTGTGATTTTGGCTAAGGAATGCACATGCCTGTTTTAAAATCTGACAGAATTACCTAGGGCGCGAACTTCCTGCGCAGATCGCCTGTGCGGGTTGGCCAGGGATTTAATTAAATATTTTTCAGTGATTTATGAATATATATCATGTTAAATCCTTTTGAGTGGCATGGAAATGTGTTTTGGGCATAAGACTCATGTAAATGATTGGATCTTGTTGTTTTGGACATGAGTCTTATGAATGTGCATTCAAGTTTTAAAGGAATAATGCTTCCTGAATTGAAAGATTTTAAAAGTGGTTTTGAAGAAAAAGTCGCATGTTTTAAAAAGTAGATTTATCGATTGTTTCAGATCCACGTGATTTGAGTGTCGGCAATATAGTAGGAAACCAATTGTCAAACACGACTGTGGTTACTGAAGTTTGGGGAGGTCGAGAGAGACCGGATTACCTCATTTGAGACGGTGTAGGCTGGGTCTAGGGATATGAATCTAGGTGTTTGGGTCACCGACGGTGTAGGTTAGGCCTAGTTATATGAACCTAGGTGTCCGAGGCATCGATGGAACGTTAGAAAAAGACGTATCTCTATGCATGTATGATGAAAATAAAACGTTAAAGCTTGTTGACTGGAGCGGTGTCCTTCCGTACGGGGAACTTCACTGCGACATTGCAGAAGGGTAGGGGTTGCGACCTCATCGACTGCTTGTGAGTTTAGTTGCCTTTGATCAATGTGACAATATTGAAAATGAAAATGAAATATGAATTTGATTTTGAGCTAGAATCAGACTTTGAGTTTTGACTTTAGGTTTTAGTTAGATTCTAGCCAGATTAAAAATAATTTAAAAATGATGATTTAAACCAGTTGCCAGCTAATGCTTGTGTGAGTTTTGAGTATTGTGAGGCCTTGTGTTTTAGACTGGATTTTGATGGAAAATATGGTTTCCTGAATGCATAAATGATTTGAAAAATACATGAGATTCCGGAGAAAAAAATGATTAAAAAGGGCATGATTTTGGAAATGAGTTTCCTGATGCTTTTAGTTCGGGATTTGTTGTTTTCCCGAGATTTGTGAAATGATTTTATAAAGATAGAAATTAGAGTTTTCTTCTGGCTTTTCATGATTGGGCACGTACCGGGTGACTTAAAAGTCACCACGTGTATTTTGTTTTCCGTTTGGTTTTCAGGTGCATAGCTGGAGTACTGTCTGGTCACTGGTGTTTGAGTTCAGAGCCACTAGCTGCACACTGTTTGTGGGTAAGAGTTTTCTCTTATTATTTTAATTATTGTAATTATGATAATTAGGAGTTGATGTTATTTACGTAGTGTACTCGGGTTCGGGGCGTTACATCTTTACAGTTGAAGAATTATGTCTTAATTCTTTTGAAAATATGTCTCCAGACTCACAAATCATGTCTTATTATACCTAAATCATGTCTCTCACTGTATAAGAAATCATATATAATTATATTAAAATCACGTTTCATTCAACATTAAATCATGTTTCAATCCTTTTGAAAACATGTTACTTAACTTACAAATCATGTCTCATTATATCTGAATCATGCCTCTCAATTTATTGATAGTTACAAGGTTGTCAGCAATTATAAGAGAGAGAGGTTACTCTTAGAGGCCAGTAGTTGTAAGGTGGTCAGCAATTCTAAAAGAGAAGAAGGTGGGGTGGTGTTTAACGACTTCAAGAGAGAAAAAGGTGGGATGGTGTTAGATATTTTAAGAGAGAAAAAAAGATGATGCTCCACAAGAATAAGCAAATGGTGCTCGACGAGACAAAGGTGGAATGGTGTTAGTAGAGATTTCAAGAGAGAAAAAGGAATGATGATTGACACGAAAAAGGAGATGATGCTCGACAGAAAGAAGGAGATGGTGTTCGACGGAAGAAAGGTGAGATGGTATCACTAGGGATTTCAATAGAGAAAAAGGTATGTGTTCGACGAGAAGAGGAGACATCAAATGCAAAAAAAGGAGTTTATGTAAAAGATAATATTAGATTATAAATAAAGTCTATAATTCTTTTATTATAAAAAAAAAAAACTAATATTATGTTATCAATTACATTTTTAAATGTAATTATGTTACCAATTTTACTAAATTTTAAGAACTTGTCGAATCTCTTCCAAACATGACTTCTTGAATTAGAATGATATGCACATGCTAAAAGACAAAGCTGTCCTTTTGCCCTCATTCGACACAAAACCCTCGCAGACCCCTTCCCAGAAAACCTTTTTCCCCCAGAAGTGCGGCAGTCGCACACCGCATACGCACCTTCACCCCCTCCACTCCCGAGCGGCGGCGGCGGCGGCGGCGACGGGAACACCATCTCGCCACGATGCCGAAGCATTACCGGCCTGCGGTAAGACCTCCACCTCTTTCTCATTCAATCCCATGCTTTTCTCTCCCCTTCTGTTTCTGTTTGTTACACTGCTTCAATCTGTGCTCCTTCTTCTAGGGCAAGAAAAAGGAAGGGAATTCGGCAAAGTATATCACCAGGACCAAGGCGATCAACTACCTCCAGGTCAATCTCTCCACCTTCAGGTAGAATTCTAAAAGACTATTTTTTTTTCCTTCTAAAGACTTGTCCTTTCCTTGTTTTTATTGAATACAGTTCACGAAAAAACATTGTGGATAGCTTGCTAAAGAATGGGATGAGTGGTTGTTCATGTTTGCGAGGTTTTTTTTCAATGCGAATTGCGCAGGAGCTGGTCCATGAATTGTTGCTTTTATTGTATGTGTTTTTGCAGGAGATTATGTATTTTAAAAGGGATATTTCCCAGAGAGCCGAAGAAGAAGTACGAAGGGACTCACAAGACGTATTACCTTATGAAGGATATCCAGTTCCTTTTACATGAACCGTTGCTCGAGAAGTTCAGGTACGCTGGGAAGGCTCGTTCGCTTTCCAGGCTTATTGTTAGTATCGGGAATCATTTTCATCTTAGAATTTGTAAAGTTTGGTTGAAAAAAACTTATTTTCCACTTTTGATCCCTTGTGTAAGAGTTATTACTGGCTGGATCTGTTTTAAGGGTCGAATCTTCTAAATTGACCTATAATCAGTTCAGGCAGCCCATTATCCAGCTATTTTCATAGGCCTAGTAAACTATTTTTTCTGTTTCGTTAAGATTTCATTATATCCTCTTGATGGAGATGACAACCTTGGCAGTTTGTTGTTTTAATCCATATACAGTAACCTTTACACGAGCAGTTAAAACTCAATGCCTTTGTATCAAATGTTGATCACTCAGGGTCTCTATGGTTTGCAGATTGTATGAACCTACCAAATTGAAGTATTTTGTTGGCAGTATTGAATTTCAACATAGGATATTGCAAAATATTGGAGGTTTATTACAGTTTTAATACTTTTATGCTCTTCGTGCATGTTCTGATTTTAAATTTGTTAAAATTTAAACCAACTTCAGAGACATACGAGCATATGACAAAAAAGTAAGGAAGGCCGTGGCGAAAATGAACAAGTATCGTGCAGACCGTTTGGAGAGCCGCAAACCAACTTATACCCTTGATCGTTTAATCAAAGAAAGGTTATTTGTTTGGGACCGTGTTACTTTTAACTTCTTTTGTTCAACATTCAATCTAGCCAAACTATTGTGATATTCGTTGCCCATTCTGAATCAGGTATCCCAAGTTTATCGACGCATTAAGGGATCTTGATGATTGTCTCACAATGATACACCTCTTTGCAGCAATACCTGCTGTTGAGAATGAACGCATTGATGTTAAGCGAATCCACAAATGCCAGCGGTTGGTCTTCTTAATGGTCTTTACTGTAGTACTACTAGTTTTTCCTGTTGAATCACCACGATATTCATTTAAACTTTGGTAATAGATATTATGAATCATTACTGACCTTTTTGTTCTTTTTTGTTATGACGACCTTTTTTTTTCAGATTGAGTCATGAATGGCAGGCCTACATTTCTCAAACTCATAGCCTCCGAAAGACCTTCATTTCTGTGAAGGGCATATATTATCAGGTACATGGACTGTTTAGGGTGACATCTGCTAGCGATCATCATTGGAATTGCCTTTTTCTTATCTTTCTTCCCCTATTTCTTTTGCAGGCAGAAATTGAAGGTCAAAAAATCATGTGGTTAACACCTCATGCTCTACAACAAGTATTGACTGAGGATGTTGATTTCAATGTTATGCTTACTTTTCTTGAATTCAATGAGGTATAATTTATTGTCATTTATGTTTTCTTCTGTTGGATGCACTCTTTGTTAGACATCTCATTAGTTTTATGAGTACAGAATTTAGAGTTGTCTGCTTTGTATCTTTGAACTTTGAGGTCTAGAAGCATACAAAAACACTGAAGCTCAAGACAGCAATTTATGGTTATGCACACATCCCTCTCATCAATAGCCAATTGTCTCCTTGCCTTGTACTCTATTAGATAGAGATGAGGCATCCGTATGAAAGTTAGCTGCATCCTTTTTGGCTGTAGTTGATGTTTGTAGCTACTGCAAGGGTTTTGTAAATTGTAATGCGTGAAGTTGTTCTGGTCGTCGTTATTTATGTTTGTCTCTTCTTTTGTACTTCAAGCTACCAATTGTTAGAAAGTTTCTTTTTGCATATAATTGCCTCACTAGCCATTATAACCTTGTTGTCTATGGTGTGACTATGTTAATAAACACAATAGTGCATCTGCAGCCATAAATTCTGCCCTTTTCCCTCATTACTTATGATACTCTTGATTTGCAGACACTTCTGTCATTCGTGAATTGCAAGCTTTACCATTCTATAAGTGTCAAGTATCCACCTATTCTCGACCCTCAACTGGAAGCCTTTGCTGCTGGTAAGCTCTTTCTGCAGTTGGCAGTGATTTCCATGCCCATCAGAACTTGACAAATCATTCTTGAATTCCTTTTTCCTTCTTTTTTGAAGAATCATTTTATGTTTTTCCAAATAAATTGTATTGTGAAATAATCCTTGATATTTTTTGACAGATCTCTATGCAATATCCCGATTTATTGATGCTCGTTTGAGTGCAAAAGCTATCACTCCTGGAAACGAGCAAGTGGATGATGAGAGCAAGGACAAAAAAGCTGAGGAATCTAAACAATTTCCTACCAATGAACCAGGCACATTAATGCATCTTATTGGAGATGCCTCTGCTGAGGAAAATGAAGACAAGGAAACAAAAGAGTGCAAAGTACTATTCAAAAATCTGAATTTTTTCCTAAGTCGCGAGGTACAATCCTTTTAGTTACTTTCTCATTAACAATGTTTAGTTGCATGATATCAGAGAAAATAGTTTCTTTGCATGGAAATGTCATTTTAATCGACACTTGTATGTAATTCAGGTACCAAAAGACTCGTTGCAATTCATCATTCCAGCCTTTGGTGGTGTTGTGTCTTGGGAAGGAGCTACTTCTCCATTAAAGGAAACCGATGAGCAAATTACACATCAGGTACTTCTACGGCTACACTTTCCTATTTGTGCATTTTCTACACATAGAAGTTCTTTACTTTCTTTGAATGGTTATGTTCGTATAAAATGCAAGAATAAATGTGAAAAAAATCACAATCCATGTTTTCATTTAAATCCATATCATAATTAACAAACTTGTCTTGGATTTGTTCTCCATGAAATTTATAGATGTCCCTAGAAATATAAATGTTAAATTTGTAAGGAAAGTATGGGTTAATTCTAGGACCTGTTAAGCAAGGTACTTGCTTGTAGAAGAAGCACTCTTAGATATGCCGTCACCACAAATAAAAAGGAATGCAGCACGAGATATTAGTCCACCATGGCCTTACCTATCTCTCACACACAGCCAGGCAGAAATAGAAGAGTAGAGAAGAGGGAAGGAAAATGGGAGCGAGTCCCCATTCACCTGTGGTCTGCAGCACACTCTCACCTTTATCTCATGGTTTTTAATCCCATTTTGTTCACTCTCTCTGCTTCACCGTTCCACTCTCTCTGCCTCACTTTGCAGGAAAGAGAAAAGATGTAGAATAGGTAAAATTCCTCATCCCAATTTCATTCACTCCTATTTTTCTACAATATGATAGGGACTCTACTTTAATAGGGTGAGCTGAGGAGTACATGATGATGACTTCTTTGGTGCTTTACGGCAATGATGGGAATATATCCTGCATTATGCCTTTCACTATCTAATGGACAAGTAGAATATCAGTGCATTTATGTTGGTGAAACATGCATTGGTTTTCAAATGAGTGGTTTCACAATCAAGACAGTCCAAAAATTGAGATATGTCCTGTTGCACAATTGCTGCTTTGTGTTTTGTGGTAGCAGCATCCTTGTCCATTCTAATTCCATATTCAAGATGCTACAAGGGTGATATATTCTGGGAGCTGAAACTATGTGATTTAATAAATCTTGTATATGTGCATGTTGGCAACTTCTCCTTCCCCTTCTTTAAACTCCAGTTTGTATTTTTCATAGAAGAAAATGCTACAAAAGAAACAATATTTTTTTCAGATTTCTCACAAATAAGTTAGGTTTTTGTTGTGGTTCCTCTCTCAGGTGATTGTGTGGGTTTTAGGCTTGCATGTACATAATTTGAAACTTTTCCGCTAGAATAGCCTTATAACTTTAGACCTAAGCTTCAAGGTTTCAAATAATGAAACTGTTCTTGGATGTGTAAATTTAAGGCAACAACTAAAATAGGATTGCATTGCAGTTGCTGATTGCTGGTTCATGACAATTGATATTCATAAATACTAGTTCAAACTTACCCCTTGTTGTAATATGCCTACTATCATTACCAAACATAAAAAGAAATATGCCCCTTTTCATTGTTGTACAAAATTTGAAGTTAGTTCTGGATATTATTTTACTTTCTTATTGTATTGTTATATATTGGTTGATAAGCCTATCTGGTCCCTTGTGTGTCTTTATTCATGCAGATTGTTGATAGGCCAACTCAGGGGCATATCTTCCTTTCAAGGGAATACATCCAGCCACAGTGGGTGTATGATTGTGTAAATGCCCGTATTTTATTGCCAACAGATGATTATATGGTTGGAAGGTATTTAAGAGGCCTTATATCTGCTGTTGGGAATTCATTTGTTGTGATTGTACTATCATTATGATTCCACAATTCAATTTAGTACATACTGTTATTTTTAGAAGGTGGAAACATGATCCCCATCATTTTAAATTTAGGAATGATGAATGCAGCACATTTGGAAATATGCTTCATGTTGCTGGTTGGCATTCATTCTATAAAGTTTACAACAATTTCCCGTTATATAAGCCACATGGTATTTCTTCCCTCGTTATATAAACTCTTTTAAGACCCATTTGATGAATTTGTAGGCTACAGCTTAGAATTAACTGCTACAATATATAATTTGGACTTGCATTCTCAAAGCTTTATGGTGATAACATAAAAGGGTATTGGGAAGAAAGCTTACTTTTAGTAGCTGTGTTTCCTACTTACATTTTCTTATGGTGATAGCATCCCTAAAAAGGACAGAGGTGGTGTTTTTTCTAGGATGAAAATAGGACGATCTTCATTAGAAATATGCCTCACCAGAATACTTGCAAAAAAAAAGCCTCGCCCAGAAGGATGAGTTGCAAATGTATCTTATCTAAAAGGCTACAAACTAAACATAAAATTACAAAATGATGTGAAAATAAACACCACAATCCAAGATTTTCAATACCCATTCACCCAGCAATAAATCTCATCAGAAAACGAAGACAGACCCTCAAAGACCTTCCCATTTCCTTTCATCAAAATCTTCCCCAACATGCCCACTGCTAAAAAAAAACTACTATGTCTGCAGTCATACCTTTTATTAGATATCAGAAACAAAAACATGGTATTGTAACATTGAAAAATTTATCTTTATCCCAGAGAAAATATAGTTCCAATTTCATGGAAGCCAACTGCCATGGTTATTGGGTTAAGTCCTAATGGGTTCTTAAAGTCTACGGGTACCCTACCAACAGTTACCCTACCAACAAATCTATCTTTAATGATTCTTGTGCTTGTCAGGCCTCTCCCCTTGTCGGATCGGTACTTTGGCATCAAATCTTAGGTTAATGTCAGATTGATAGGTGGACTTAATTTTTTGTCAAATTATTGGATTGTAAAAGATTCCGCCAAGGTGATCTAATGTTTACAAAATAAGACGTTTTGGTTATGCTATGAATCTAAAGGCTATATTTTCTGAAAACAACAATGGTTTGCGCTTAGCTGCTTTGTTTATCTGATTCTTTGACCCATTCCATCCGAAGAGAAGTGGAAAAAGTTTACTGGATTAAGTATATATAATCATCCAGCAACCTTTTTGTACAGTCTTTCTTAACTCTGAAAGTGACATGGATTACAGGGATCTGTCAGGGCAACAGAATATTATGTTGTCATTTCCTGTACTAATTTCCGGTTCAAACCTAGTACTTGTGAATGTTCAAAGGCTATGAATAATGAGGTTACCTTTTGTGAACTTGTGTTTACCTGGCACATGAGTGTTCATCAATGATGCTGTAGTTTTGTACTTGTGTTGTTACTCTCAATTAGTGCCCACCTTTCTTTATTATAGTTTTCTTCCAAAATGTTAGTTAATATCCACCACCATATTTAATAATGACAGGGTTCCTCCCCCACATTTGTCACCATTTGTTGATAATGAGGTTGAAGGCTATGTTCCTGAATATGCGGAGACTATCAAGCGGTTGCAAGCTGCTGCAAAAAAGCAAATATTACCGTTGCCTGGAATGGAGAATGAAGAACTGGATTCTCCAGCAAATCTTCTGGCTGAAGGAGTCATTGATCGGGCTGAAGCTCAGGAGGCTGCTGAAAAGAAGCGAAAGGCATGATCTTCTATAGAAATTCACATTTTTATTTAGGGTTTAATCAAAATTTTTTGAAAATTGTATGACATTCACAATGCTTTTGCAGTTGAGGATGCTCGAGAAGCAGTACCTTGATGAATTAGACTTGGAGATTCAAGGGATTACATATTCTTCACTGTCAAACAAGAAAACAGAAAAACATATAGATGTGGCAGGGACTGAGGATACAATCATGGATACGGAACAGATAGTAGAAGATTCTCAAAACCTTTCCAAGGTTGTTATGTCACGGAAGAAGAGGAAGATTTACGATGCCATACAGGTAAACTTCTGAGTGTTCTTTTTTATTTTAGTTTACATAACATTGTAATGCAAAATGAAAATAGCAATATTTTTTCAATTAGTTAATCTAGTTATATGAAAATGAGCAACTCTTAATGATTGTATATAACTGGTAGGAAGAGTACATCCAACAGGAAATTACAAACATAAATCATGTTACTCCTATTAAAGCTTAGTTGTGACTGGATAACTAACTGAGCATTTTTCTATGTTCCTTTTTTAAGATAAACAAAAGAAATAATTTTAAAGTATACGAGAAACTGTCTTTTTATAGTAATTCTTTCATTTTTGAGATATTTTTTTGATAGTAACTCATGTAAGAACTTTCAAAACTGCCATGGTTTCTTACAAGCTACAAGCAATTTATAATGTTTTTAATTCATAAAGAAGATGCAGATACCTGTAGTTTTGTTAGAGAATATGGTTAGCCTTTGGAAATAGAGTGATGAGATGGATCTTTAGGTTAGATGGTGAGAGAATACAATATATAGAGATTTCATTTACAAGCACTCACGTGATCAAGGACTTTTAAAGTTTTGCTAAAAATAAAAACATTCAATTATATAATAGGTGACTAAGGCCCTGCTTGGGACTGTTATTCACCAAAGCGTTCACGTTGGGAAACCACTTCCATGCAGAAGTGTCTCCCAGCTTCCTACTTTGGTGGTGTTAAGAAACAGTTCCGTGCTTCTGCTTTTGTACTTCAGCAGATTTGGCGATAGTTGTTGGAACCCTTGCCTGTGGAATCGCAAGTAATTCCAAATGCTCCCTATGGCCTTTTCTGTGTCACTGAAGGTTGATAGATAATAACATGATTTCTGTAGGTTTACATGTGGAACACTCAATAATTCCAAAAGTTTTAAACTACCCTTGTTTTCTAAGTCAAGGACGTATATTGGCTGTGTTCCAAAATTGGAAGAATCATGTCTGAATGTCTTAACTTCTTATACCCTTCTTATGTACGTCTGCCTTGTAACAATAACGTTCCCAATGGTTTCCATCGTCTGATGGACTTAGCGTGTGCTTTCTCTCTTTTAAATTTAATTTGGTGGTTGTTGAAATACTGAACGTTTTTTTTTTTTTTGTAAAATTCCAGATTAGCAAAAACCGGAAGAAGGCAAATGTCGAACTTCTCAAAGAGAGGAAGAAAAAAGCAGAGATTAAAACCTGAGCACAGCTGTCGTTCAAACTCGGCATTGACTTTTATTATCAGTATGTATGTCCAAAGAAGACTTAAGTAATTTTTATAGCCAAAAAATTTGTTCGAGATGAGAAAAATTAGTCTGATAATTATGTTTGATATCTCAGCATCGCAGCATGATTAGTTTCTTCTAGAAATGCTAAAATTGCTATGTAAGTATCACATTTTGGAAGAGGATAAGCTTAACAAGTAGACATGTCCTTTCTTGGCGGATGAACACGCAGCTCAGCCAGCCAAACTAAGTGGATAGCGGGATTACCCTAGAAGCCAGTCTGAAATGGAACCCAGTCTGAACCCGTTAGGGCTACGGGTTAGGTTAGTGTTTGGGATTTTCTCTTGTGGCTCGGCTCGATACAGTTTGGGCTTGAACATGGATGGTTCAATCCGAGAGGGCATTTGGTGTGAACATGGCCTTGCTTGGGTCTGTATTTAATGTTCGGTTTAGGCTAGGCTTGTAGGCTTAAAATAGTTTAAGATAAAAATGCATAAGTTCAATTATAAATATTATTTTTTAAGTTATGATACTTATTTTGTCATATATTTTAACTTATATAAAATAAAACATAAATGCTTGTTTTAAAAATAGGGTGTCATGTATAACAAAACAGACTTCCTATTTTAAGAAATGGACGTTTGTTTCTTCAAGAGAACTTCCAGACTAAAAAAATGAATGCTTGTTTTGAGAAATGGACGTCTATTTTGTATTGATTTTATATATATCAAACTTTCAACAATTATAAAATAAATTTGTTAGATCAAGTGGATGTCTACTTTTAGAAATGGATGTTTGTTTTCAAATAATGGATGTTCGTTTGTTTCTTAATATTTTTACTTTTAAATTTTAATGATTATAAAATACAATTATTGGATGAAGTGGATGCTCGTTTTAAAAAATGGACGTCCACTTTTTGAAACGGCCGGTCATTTTTTAATAATGAACGTTCAATTTGTGTTGATAGTTTTTAAAAGTTGTATTTCTATATGTTGTAAAACTTTAGTGACAAATTAATCTTTTCTATTAGTTCTATTTCTAATTGTTATAGTCTCGAAACATTTATAAATAGTATTCTATTCTCCTCCTTCATCCACACAAAATTTATTTACTTCTTTTTATTTCTCAAAATTCTTAACTTCTTATAAATTACAATCTTACTGTCAAATCTCAAGTGTTTAAGTTGAAGTTCTTGATCTCATTCGATTCTCGGTGTCTTCATCAATCACCATCAACATTGTTTTCATCTTCTCCATTTTGCTTTTCTTTTTAACCCTCTCTTTTATAATTTATTCTTTCAAGTTTTTGGAAGTGTTTATTATTATTGTTTATTATTTAAGTGGAAGTAATTTATTTTTGTTTCATAAATCATAAGACTAATGAATCAAATGATTCTATTTCTAACACTAACAATCCTATAAAAGATTTAGATAATATAGGAATGACAATAGAAGATTTAGAATCCACATCCTTAATTCTAATATCAAAACTTTAGAAAAAAGAAAAGATTACATGCTTGAGCTATTTAAATGCAAAGTCTAAGGATCGTAAGAAATGTATATGTAATGTATGTGGTAAAGAATTTACTTGTGGTGGTTTAGAAGGGACAGGACATTTAAGATGACATGTGACTTGTTGTATTGAGAAATTGCAACAGAAATTTAATTCTTGGCAAAACATCTTAGCAGTTGGAGTTGGGGAAATGTTATAAAATTAGAAATATTCCTTAGAAGTAAATAAAAAAGAATTTGTTAAATATATAATTAGAGATTAACAACCTTTTTTTTTTGAAAGTAAATATTTTGAAGAATATGTAAAAAATGTTTTATATCTACAATTTAAGGGTCATTCTAGAAATACTATAAGAAATCTTATTTATAAACAATTTAATGATGATAAGTTTAAATTAATTCAAACTTTAGGTAAGATAAAACGTAAAGTAGTATGAACTTATGATGTTTGGATTGATCTTAAATTTTTTTGTTATTGGTGTGTTACCTATCATTATGATGTTAGTGATCGGATTTTTCAAAAAAGAATTATAGCTTTTCAAGTTTTTGAACATCTACATAGTGATTTTGCAATTTATAATGCATTAATAGCAATCTGTTATGAATATGGTGTTAATAACAATATTATTTCAATTTGTTTTGATAATGCTAGTAATAATAATGCATCTATTGAATATTTAAAAAATACATTTAAACCTTCATTAGATGGAATTGTATTTCATTATAGATGTTCATGTCATGTGATAAATTTAATTGTCTAAGATGGTGTAACACATATTAGAGAGTATTTAGAAAATATAAGAAAAATCTTTTTGTTTATTCAATGTTCTACAAGTAGATATTAAGAATTTAGAAAATTATGTTTGAAAAATAATAATAAACCTAAAAAAATTTAAGATCAATGTCCAACATAAATGGAATTCTATATATAATGAATGTGAATGTAAATGCAGATATTTGACATAGAACGTATTGTGAAGCAAACGTTCGATTTTGACACAAAACTTACAATGTCAAAAACAGATTCCAGTTTTAGAAGAGAACATCGATTCATAATACAAAAAGTTTTGTATCAAAAATGTTCTCTTTTAGAAGTGAACGTTCGTTTTTTGATATAGATCCTATTGTGTTAAAAACAGATGTCTTATTTTGAAAGTGAATGTTTTTTTAATTATTTTTTTAAAACTAACTGTTATATTAAAAAAATATCCATTGTATCCACTTTTTAACACATTTTTGCCTGTATAGTTCACTTCTCCTTCATTTCTTTTCCACTTATTCAAGTTTTCAAGAGCTTCTAAGTTCGTGATTTCCTCTTCTTCTTTGTTATTCTTTTTTTTTTTGAATTTTGATTTTTCTTTAGTTTTTGTGTTGGATCTAAGATAACAATCGGAATTAATGCATATTTTTAGAAAAGATGAAAATGGGGAGTTTTATAACTTTTGCAACCGTAGGTTTTGAATTTTGACTTAAGTTTTGCACTCCAACGACTCATATACATAAGCATATGAAGATCAAATAGGATCAAGCTTTGAAAATTAGGCCTGATGTGGCCTAGTGTCGGTCCAAAATAAAGAGGATCGTGGACAATGTTACGGTTGAGGGATTTCTAACTTCGGTACTAAGCTCAAATAGGATCAAGCTTTGAAAATTTCGGGCCAAGTCATTCACTCCGATTTCCAAATCTAATGGCGTCCCTTCACCACAAGAGCTTGCCGGTCTTAATATGGTTTTAGACTGTGTTTGGTTAAGATTTTAGCTTATGATTTTTCTATAGAATCCGATCTCTAGTCAAAAGTTCATTTACTTTTAACTTTTGACTTTTATCAATTTTCTATAACAGAAATTATGTTAACTCTTCTAGTTAAGTTGATTCTATTTTCTTGTTTGATTTAAATTCTCGTTATCAAACTATCTTTATTAAAACCTCGATGTTAAAATATGAACTAAATACAACTTTAGTGTTCTCTATCTTCTAACATATACGCTTAGTGAAGCAACAATGACAAAGGCTGACTCAGTATCTCTCGGAAGGTGACTTGGGAGGCGATTGAGACTAGGTTTTTGTCCACCATCGCCGGCAAGAAATGGTGTAGTTGTGGCATTCCATCTCCTGATATCGAGTTGGATCCTTCATGTCTCGTTTGCCCTACGAAACATATATAGTTCAGATATTTTTTTCTTAGCAGAATACTGCAAGAGTGCAATTTAATTTGAATGTCTTCTACGCATAAGATATACACATTTCTACGAAATTTCTTTCTTTCACGTCTCATCTAACCTAACGCAATACTTCCATATTGACCACTACACATCATCTTCAAGTTTACAGTATATTTGTCATAATGCCCTATAAATATATACGGGAGATCATGGGACAAGAGTGTAAGTGAATGCAACGACTGGCTGTATCCTCTTCTCACCCATGATGGCTGTCCTCTTCAAGAGACTGCTGCTCCTGGCCTTGGTTCTAGTGTTCTGTATCTTTTGCTACACTCTTGGCCGAGCGACCATGGCGGAGGCTGCCGGAATTATGGCATCACATCACCACTCCGATGCATCGGTCTTCGAAAGACGACTGCGGTCGCGTCGTTATCCACCTCCTCCTCAAGTAAACCATATATTTGGCCGGAATAGTCCCCCGGCGGCTCCAGTTCGTCCTCCTTTTCTGTATGATCCACCACCTCCTCCTCCACCATCACAGGCACCTCCGGCAAGAATTATAACTCCACCCTAAGGGGATGATGTAATGTAGTGCTCTTGTGACCGTATGTGTGCCCTGGAATTATATCTTGTTCATTAATTTGGAGCCCATCTGTGTCATATGGCGTGCTGATATGTAAATTGTACCACTGCGGTGGCTTTCATCATGCATGTATGCATACGTTTCTTTGAATTAGTCTAAGAGAATAAGAGTGTCTGTGTTTATGTTGCAACAAGAATGACGCTATTGCTGTCGTTTTCTACTTTAATTAAAGAATTAACATTAGATTTCAAGACTGACGCTATTCCAGTGCTGTGCTAGAATTCAACTGCTATTTATGCAAGTAAAGATGTATTGCTTTGTTAGTCGCTAGCTCCTCTTTGGAATTATTCTAGTAGATTGCTATTTGTTCATCTACTGCTCAATATCGCTTATGATCAAAGCATGAAATCACATGCTTTCTGGGGATTCTCCTTCTAGTTTTGTGTTGTCTGCTTTTCCTATCTGCTTCTTGATCTGCAGTTTGTGATTGCTCTTGTATTTTGGCTGATGAACTGTGTTGTGTTTATGAACCATGTTAGCTTGTCAAACGCAATGAAGTTATAACTGATCGATGTAGTGGGGTGATCTTCTAAATGTGTGTGTGTATATATTAACTTATTTGAAGGAAGATTGATATGTAATGTTGGATTTAAATTCAATAAATATAATTGAAACCACCTTATTAGAAGTAATTCTACTAGTGGTTTCTCTTTGGAGGATTTTTTTTTTTAAATTCTTTGAATTACATTTAAATGTGGTAGTTATTGATCTGAATTAAAAACAGTTTAGTTTTTCAGTTTAGTATTATTGAGTTGAATAAAAAATAGTTTTATGTTACTAAATTAAATAAAAAATAATTTTGTATTACTGAATGTTTTAGTATTACTACATGTTTATTTTAGTTTAGCATTACGATACTTAATAAGAAATAATTTCGTAACTATAGTTACATTTGATTAAAAACATTACTTTGATCAATAATTTAGTATTATTAAAACAATAATAATTTTTCGATCCAGTATTACAAAACTGAATACAAGATAATTTTATAATTACAATTACATACAAAATTTAGAAACCCAACTTTCCACTGTACAATTACATTACTGAACTGTATCCAAATAGTATTACAAGAGCAAGTCTCCTTCCATCCACCAAATAGTATTGTTTTGTAAACCGTAACATGAAACTGTATGTCCAATATCCTCCTACTGATTTTCAATAATTATGGCCCTTGCATGTTCACTATATAAGAATGTAATAAATAGTAATACGATTTCTATAACAATAATATTTACTACTTTATAATACTGTATGAAAAACAGTATTAAAAAAATTATATGAATAACACACAAAATCTTCTTCAATAAATCTGATTCTTGACAAGTAACTCCAACTATCAAGAATCTATAGAACTATCATCTGTTTCAGGAAAAGATTAACAAATATATTCGACAAATATCCATGGGAAATAGGCTCTTTCCTATAATTTATAATTCAAAAAACAAGAATTTTCATGATTCCTAAAGATATCATATAGAGAAAAAGGTGAATCGTTGCAAGAATGTTGTAAGACTATAAGCATTGCTATACCCTTCACATCCCAGCCTGGTCTGGTTGATACCTCTCGTCTCCCTGAACTCCAAGGAGCAGCACGCAGGTGGCACGAAAGCCCCGTAGTCCTCATGTCGACTGTTCCTCCATGTAGGACAGGAGTAGTAGTCATCGCATCCCATTCCGGAGACGTTGCGACTGGCGATGAGCTTCTTGGGGAAACCCCGAAAGAGAGGCGAGTTGGCTCGGTAGCGTAGGAGGAGGAAGATGTTGTTAGGGGAGGGGTGGAGGTAGGCGAAGGGTAGTAGGTTGATTACAAAGCCAGAGGTGGAGAGGGAGAGGTTATGGTAGATAGACATGGCCGGATCGTCTAAGGTGATGGAGCGGAAGGTGTAGTCGATGGAGAGCACGCGGTAGGAGTCGGAGGAGACGTGGAACATGAGGATGCGAGGTCGACGTCCAGAGGTTGGGGGGAGGGGGGTTGTTGTGCGTGTGTGAATTTTTGAGTTTGATTTGGGTTAGGGGAGTGGGAGGGAGGCTTAAATGTAATTGAGTTTTGAATTTCAAAATAAATAAATAAAAAAAATCAAAGACCATTTTTACTTGTATGTAAAAGTAGTTTTAAAATTTGAGAAAGTATGTAATAGATATGTACTCTATATATTTAAATCAACAATAAAATGACTGTTTACGACGTCTGATAGCTTACAATAGTTGACTTTCCTTTAAAGTCAGTGCAATTAGTAATTTAGTCATCTAACTTCCTTTCTTTTTGTTTAAGAGGAGGTGCCTCGCTTTGTGACGATCTTAGTTTAGTTGCTCATAATAATTTGAAACTCAGTAATTGAATATAAAATACTTAAGTTGAAGTTGATATGGTGGTTGATTTTAATTTTTGTACAGTCTGATTCATTTATTTTACAAAACATTGTGGGACTAATCTTAAGTTATTCCAATATCTCCATTTGAACATTTGATAACCTTACCATAATTTACGGTCATAACCAAACGATTTAGGATAAGTTTAATACATGATTGTTGGAGACCTTGAAGTGTAGCCGTATAAACAAAATTAGAGAAGAATTGTGAATAATCATATTTTATGCATTATTCTTGTAATTTTTGTATGACCATGTATAATAACGATTCTATTTCCACAACCTTTCTTTTGTATGTTCTTATTCATACCATTAATCAAATTGCTTCTAAATCTTTAATTTATATTTCTTGTATTTACATGTAGAGTTATAGATTTTACAAGCATGTTAACTATGTGTTGTATATCTCAAAAATTTACTTACGTGACCACCCTTTTGCAAGTCGTACACACTTTAGTACTTCAAGGTTCTACTTATGCTTAATGCATATAATAATATTGTTGTCATCAATTTTAGTGTGACTTGGTTAGGTAATATAAAGATAAACATTGTTAAATCCTTAAATCGATTGAATTAGTTGAACACTTGAATGAGTTTTGCGTTTTATGTTTGAATTGTATTAACTAAACCTTTAGCAAAGGACATTGTGTAGTAATTGTCGATGTTGAGAATGATCAACTAAGGATTTGAATACTTTGTTCGGTTGATTTGTCGTTCTTTTAGAGACTAAGTTTTATGTGTTGGGCTGTAATTTGTTTTTTTTTTTGAAAACGGTATTCTATTTTATTTTATATATTCTAAAAGCTTAGCCACATATAAGTCCAGAGTTGGGAAAAATATTACAGATTCTCAGTTCCAACTGACAAGGAGTAAAATACCAAAGTGCAGAGGACTTAATTTTACAGAACCTTAAAAGAAATTGAAAGTAAGCAATATTCCTCGGCTAACAAGAATTTAGCCATTAAAGAGGATTTTCCTCCACAAGAGCAGGAGTGGAAGCATTTTCTTCTCCACCATTCTGACCAAGATTCGCAGCCAAATTGTCAATATCCATGTTTTTATTATGCTGAAAAGAAGTAATAGATTGCAGAATCTCATTTTTTTCAAAACCTGCACCCAAACTTTCAATCCAGTAATGAGACAAGGATAAAATATCATTAATAATCATACAGTTATTTCTGGATGTATCCTTGAAAATTCTATTGTTCCTTTCTTTCCAAATAGACCAAAGAAAAATTTGTACAAAGGTATGAGAACCTATAGCAGGCATATCAAATTTTAACACAGGTGGTAAATTAAATAAATCTGCTATAGAAAGGATAGCAGGGTACAAGGGGGTAAGTGTAAAAGCATTCCATATAGAATAAGTAAAAGGACAGAATAGGAAGAGATGCATTGCAGATTCTGAATTGTTATTGCAAAAAATACATAGAGTGGGACCATTCCATCTTCTTTTACACAAATTATCTTTGGTCAGAATTTTATTG
>JAMKQA010017811.1:0-26698 GCA_024699735.1 Posidonia australis | reverse complement strand
CCCCCCCCCCCCCCCCCGGCAGAGCGGCGTTCCAAGGGGCTAGAGAGCTCTGGGGAGACCAGAGGAAGAGGAGAGGAGGCTTGGGGGCCAGGGCGTGCCCTGGATCGCCCCCTCCCCCCCCTCTGTCGTCGGAAAGCGGCGACAACGGGCGTGGAGGAGCTACTCCGACCAGGGGATCACTCTGGATCCCCTGGAATTGCTCCAGAAAGAGAGGGAGTCCTAGAAAACTATGAATTGAGAACTGGAAGGGCTCAAAGGGGCGTACCTGGCCTGAGATGCCTCTGTACCTCGCTGGAGCACCGGAATTCACTTCCTCTCCCCTCTACGAACCTCCCTTTTGCTCTGGAACTCTCCCCTACTTCCCCTCCTGCTCTCAGCTCTCTCTGATTTCTCCTAGTGCGGTGAAAAAAGCTCTGAAATCCTAGCTCTTCCTCCCCATTTATAGGTAAGAAATCCGACGACCCCTCACCAACAAGACTCTAACAAACTAACAGAAACCAAAACTAACTCTCTAACTCCACTAACTGAACCTGTAACAACCTAATAGAATAACCACATGGAACGACTGCCTCCTCTTTGCTCCCTTGGTCGCCGACAAAGATGAACGGCGATCCAAAGCCTTGTCGGTGGCTGATCTAGTGGCTGGGGCTACTTGGACGACTCTCTGAATCAGTGGTGAGAAGGATTGGAAGCTGAACTCAGTAAGGAAGGATGACTTGAGGCTAAATTCATGGGAGATTGGTGAAGAAGATGGGTTCAAAGGGAATGATTTATGTAATCTCGGTAAAAATTGGTAATTGGTTAATAGATGTGGAGAGGGAGAAATAAAGTGTGGACTGGAAGAAAAGAAATGGGTTAAATTGTTCATTGTGGGCCTTCATGGGCTTTGAGTTCAATTTAGGCTTAATGGGCTCATATGGGCCTTCATGGGCTCAAATGGGCTTAGGTGGGCCCAAGTGAATTTAATGGGCCCAAAATGAATTAAACGGGTCCCAAAAGGGTTAAATAAGCCAAAATAGGTCTTGTGGGCCCAAGTGAGCTTAGTTAGGGCTTAATGGGCCTATGTGGGCCTTCATGGGCCCAAGTGGGCTTCCATGAATTAAATGAGCCTTGATTAGGTTAAATGAGCTTTTATGAAATCAAATAGGTCTTCAAAGAATTAAATTGACTTAAATAGGTCTTGTGGGTCCAAGTGAGCTCAATTAGGATTTACTGAGCCTATGTGGGCCTTCATGGGCCCAAATGGGCTTCCATGAAATTAATGATGGGCCTTGGTTAGGTTAAATGAGCTTTTATGAAATCAAATACGCCATCAAATAGTTAAATTGGTCTAAATAGGTTTTGTGGGCCCAAGTGAGCTCAATTAGGGTTTACTGGGCCTATGTGGGCCTTCATGGGCCCAAGTGGGCTTCCATGAATTAAATGGGCCTTGTTAAGGTTAGAACTCAGCCACCACATCTCCATCCTGAAAAATTAGAAAATTGGTGTGTCTACAGATGCCCCTCCTTGAGCGAGGTTGGAGGACGAGTAAAACAGAGACCGATGCTCTAGGTTGACAAAGACACCCCACGTGAAACCACAAGCAAGAATTAACCACCGATAATTAGCCACTCACTCGTCAGAGAAAACACAAGAGGTCCCGTCGCCACAGCCGAAGCCAAACAGAGAAACAACAACAAAGTACTAACAAGCTGACGACCAATCAATTCCTAAGAGACACGATTGGTTACCACCCTTGTCAAGAAAAGCGACGGACAAGACTCACGGTGCTTGCCGACCAGGAAGTGACTGATCACGGAAGTCATCCGAGTAGTTCGGGCTACCAGCCCATAAGAAGGTGAGAAGCAAAAAAAAAAAGGGAGGGTGCCTTGATTCCGTCCGGTTGGATAAGACCTCAAAGGTGAGAGAGGGGTGCCTCGATTCCGTCCGGTTGGATAGGACCTCAAAGGCGAGAGAGGGGTGCCTCGATTCCGTCTGATCGGATAGGACCTCAAAGGCGAGAGAAGGGTGCCTCGATTCCACCCGATCGAATAGGACCCCAAAGGCGAGAGAGGGGTGCCTTGATTCCGTCTGACTGGATAGGACCTCAATGGCGAGAGAGGGGGATGCCTTGACTCCGTCCGAACGGATAGGACCTCAAAGGCGAGAGAGGGGTGCCTTGATTCTGTTCTACTGCATAGGACCTCAAAGGCAAGAGAGGGGTGCCTCGATTCCATCAAACAGATAGGCCCTCAAAGGCGAGAGAGGGGTGCCTTGATTCTGTCCGACCAGATAGGACCTCAAAGGTGAGAGAGGGGTGCCATGATTCCATCCGACCGGATAGGACCTCAAAGGCGAGAGAGGGGTGCCTTGATTCCGTCCGACCGGATAGGACCTTAAAGGCGAGAGAGGGGTGCCTTGATTTCGTTCGACCGAATAGGACCTCAAAGGCGAGAGAGGGGGATGCCTTGATTCGATCCGAATGGATAGGACCTCAAAGGCGAGAGAGGGGTGCCTTGATTCCGTTCGGCTGGATAGGACCTCAAAGGCGAGAGAGGGTTGCCTTGATTCTGTCCGAATGGATAGGACCTCAATGGCGAGAGAGGGGTGCCTTGATTCCGTCTGACCGGATAGGACCTCAAAGGCGAGAGAGGAGGATGCCTTGTCTGGCATAGAAGTTGTGAAAACTTCATTTGTCCAGGTAAAGGAAATAAATTGAGATACTCGACTATTATCAGGGTGGTTCCTAGTGCCAAGTTGATAGGCAGAGGATAGTAGAGTCTTGCACCAGTCATGCTCATGTTGTCAGGGTGGCGATTTCTACTCCGCATCAACCATGATCACTCAAACAGACTGGCCAGAAATGTTCTACTGAATTTTATTATCAAAGTCAAATGAGCATTTACATGTACTGCAATTTACAAAGAACCAATAACATGATATGGATGTTAAGAATCTTCATCTTCTCTAGGCCTTTTGGAGCCTAAGGTTTTGGCAAAGAGTGTGCGGTTAGAGGGGCACTGCAGATTGGCCAGGTCTCTTCGACTTTGGCTTCATAATCTGTTGTGAAGTTCTTCCCCTCTATGACTGTAAGATCTTTTGATCGTACGGAGCCACTGAGCAGGCAAGATAGCTCCCTAGTCACAGCATAGGAGCTCAGGGGGTATTCTTTGAACCGTGCTGGCATTTGCCCCTGTGTCCGAGAATCCTGTTGGTAACCGAACTGCCGCATCACACGGACTGGGTGATATTCCACTCCACCAGTCAACCCCGACAGGACGATAAGTCGCATGTTTGTTGTATTGAAAAATGCTTCAAAGTTTCAAGAACCTGAAGGAATAATGCACCATATGATCTTCTGCTCTGTCAGTCATTGTAATCACTCGTACTCCTTCTGAACCAAAGTGAGTGTGCGCGCATGGCCACTTTGGCAGTAGGACTCAAAGGCTGATCGTTGTGGTCGTAAGACTGCTACACCTAGATGTGCAGCCATCCATACGTGTACAAAAGCTCCACAGTCATAAAAGTGCTGGCAGCACCGCAGGGATCGGTTTAATGCTCGATAGGTTTCTGCTAGGATGACTGGAGCTAGATCTATCTGCCGTGTGACAACCGCCAAAGCAATCTCAGGAACTTCAATACTCACAACCATCCGACCATGACTGAAAATCAACTCTCCCAGGAAGCGGATCACAAAGCTCTTCAGTCATAAGTCTTCACTTAGGGAGGCGCGCATTCCGGCTACCTTGTCAAAGTAAGCTAACTTCAGCATGGGGGAGAGTCCGTCTGTATAGATGAGTTGACGACCACAATCACCAGTCGATAGGCCAGTAAGCTCGCTCAGTACTGAGTCATACCCGTCACGCCGCATGGACACGGTGGGTCCCAGGAATTTTTGTGGACAACAAATTCTGTAGACCTCCTCCAGGGTTGGGGTCAATTCGATTCTCCCAAAGCGGAACACATGATGATCTAGCTTCTAGAATCGGGCAACTGCGCATAAAAAGTATTGAGAAACCTCTACCTTTGCAATGCTTAGGAGCTTGGTAGAGATTCCCCAAATCCGCAGCTTGTCACGGTCACTTTTAGTTAACTGTTTGATCCAAGCTTGGAGAACTTCCGAGCACTGTGTGGGCACAACCATTGTGGGGTACCCCATGATCTGTAAGGCACCTAAGCTTTCCTGGCTCAGGACTCTTCAGAAGGAGTAGACGATATCTTGTAAAACATGTTCAAAACGTTATTCTTTTAGTAACAGACTTCCACTTTGTTCTGTTCAACAACACTTAGCAGAATCAAGGCAGGCAGATAAAAGCTGAAATAGTTATCAGAGAAATTGACCCAAACTGAAGACTGTAGCTAACCGACAGAAAGGAGCTGAAAAGATCAAATCTTGTGTATAACCGTAAGAAAAGGTCCTGGTTACCAACCAGTTTTAACCAAGTACCCAAGTAATGAGACAAGACCAGTAAATTTGGGGAACTGGGATTGTTTGACTGCACCTTCCGACCGAGCACTAGGATCTTCGACCTATAAAGCAGCTGACATGTCCCTGATCGATCATTGGCTCAAAGTGTTTGACCGTAGGACAGCTGACATGCCCCTAGCCGAGCATTGGCTCAAAGTGTCCAACCATAAGACAGCGGACATGCTCCTGGCTGACATGGATGACTCTTAACCAATCAGAGCAGCTTACATACCCTTGGTTGAGTACTGGCTCAGTGTGGCCAACCATAGGACAGCTGACATGCCCTTGGTCGACATAAATGGTCCTAAACCAACCAGAGCAGCTTATATGCCCCTAGTTTAGGCGATGTCCTCTTGAGTCTCTTGAATTGAAAGTTGTTGTCACATTCAAGTCAAGAGAACTAAGTAACACTCTGCGATGTTCATTAGGATGATGTTTACAGAAAGAAATGTATGGATGCCGATTGACCTGTTGGATCTTATTGGCGCCCTCAGCATTGGGATGCCTATTGCCAAGTACAATGGAATGGCAACTCCAAACCTCTTGAGACTCTATTCAAGTCCCTAGTGTTTTCGGTGGCTCTCTGGAAATGGGTCATTGTGTTTTGCACTCTATTCCAAACCCCACTAGACCATACCCCTGCTTTTTTACTTTTATTCGTTCTTTATTCTTTCTCCCTCATAGGCATGTGGGTTCACCCTATCCCTGGCTTGGAGGTAATTGGTACCTAGTCTATGGTGGGGAGCTGCTGCTTGTTTAAAGGGTTGGCAAGGCATTTTTGGACATTTCTCCTAGGTATTCACTTCGACTCCTCTCCAAGATAAACTTGAGAGACAAAGCTACCTGACATGCCTCTCTCTTCAGGGCAGACTTCTATTTGCGACTTCAGTCTTCTTATTCTATTATGTCCTCTCACAGATATTTTATTTTTTATTTTCATTTCTGACACACTCATTCTCACCCCTAATATTTTGTCTCCCTCTGGGAGGTGTAGGGTCCTCGAAAAGCTTGGATACTTCACCCAATTCACAATGAAAGGTGGCTCCCTCTCTCCCTAGGTTCCTGAATAGTATCTACTTGAGGAGGTGCTACCCACTCCCAACATTGGCAGGCCTATTCCGCCTATCATCACCTGGCTAAGATCCATGCATGTGATGATGCAAGCAAACCTTGGCCTATATATGAATATGCTAGATGAGAATTAGTGTATGTTATGATGCAGAGCAACATGGATGTAGGAAGAGCATGATTTTATGCATGCATGGAGGAAAATGTTAGTGTCGCAGAGTGAGGACACGCTGTTTATGATCACTGATAGTATTTTTTCAAGTAGCAAGAATTAACTGGCTTTGACTGTTCGATGTAGTCTACGTCCTCAAGGATGACAGCTCCTCCGGAATAGACTTGCTTGACCACAAATGGTCCACGCCAATTGGGCCTGAAATTGCCACGGTAGGGAGATGTATTGCTCACAAGACCAGGTCCCCTGGCAGAAAACTTCTTGGTCGGACCTTCTTCTGATAAGATTTGGCCATGTGCTTCTGATATCATTATGCATGATGCATGGCTTGCAAACGATGCTCATCTATCAAGTTCAGCTGAGTGAGGCGGTATTCAATCCATTCTGTCTCCTCTAGTTCTACTTCTTTTAGGACTTGGAGTGACAGTATCTCCACTTCTATTGGTAGGACTGCTTCCATACCAAACACCAAAGAATATGGAGTCACTCTTGTTGAAGTCCGAACTGATGTTCTATAAGCCCACAGAGCGTATGGGAGCTTGTCATGCCAGTCCTTATGTGTCTCTGCCATCTTTTTAAGAATCTTAGTTAGATTCTTATTGGTAGATTCTACTGCCCCATTCATCTAAGGGCGGTACGGGGAAGACTTGTGATGTCTGATATGGAACTCCTGCAAGAAGTCCACAACTATTTTGGTTGTGAAATTTATCCCGTTATTAGAAATAATGGAATGCAGGACCCCGTACCGGGTGATGATATTGTTTCTAATGAATTTCTCTGTCACAGAGGCAGTCACTGTCTTGTAAGAAGCTGCCTCCAACCATTTGGTAAAATAGTCAATCGCCACTATGATGTATTGATGTCCATTGGAAGCTGCTGGGTGGATGGCCCTGATGACGTCTATTCCCCATGTTGAGAAAGGCTAGGGTGATGACATGCTGTGGAGCTGCTGTGGTGGCGCGTGAATGAAGTTACCATGGACTTGACAGCTATGACATCTTCGCACAAACTGGCAGCAGTCTGTCTCCATGGTTGACTAGAAATAACCTTGTAACATTATTTTCTTGGCCAATAATACTCCATTCATGTGAGGCCCACTTGTCCCAGCATGCACTTGCAACATTACTATATCGGCCTCCTTTTTATCAAGACAGCGCAGGAGCATCTGATTATACGACCTCCTGTACAAGTGACCTTCTCCGAGCACATACTCCGAGGCTAATTGGATCATGGTTTTCCTATCTGCTGCTGATGCATCTGGATGATGATTCGCAATTTCCATGTAAGCTCTGATGTCGTGATACTAGGGGAGCTCCTCTGTGGAATCTTCCTCCTCTATACTCATGCAGTGTGCCGGCTGATTTGTGCAGGTTACTGACACTTTCACCATGTCATCCTCCGATATAGACAACCAGGATGCAAGAGTGGCTAGTGCGTCTGCATAAGCATTCTTGGCTCTGTTCATGAAGGAAAAGCATATCTCCTCAAACTTGGCCATCAGCTTTAGAAGAAGATTGTGATATGGAACTAATTTCAAGTCTTTCATTCTCCAGTTGCCATTAACTTGAGAGATCACTAGCATGGCATCAGCATGCACATGTAATCTTCGTGCACCATGTTTTAATGCTGCTCGCAGGCCAAGGATACATGCCTCGTACTCTGCCACATTATTGGTGCACACGAATGTTAACTTTTGAACGAGTGGGATCATCTGTCCTTTCCAACACTGCACCGATACCCATGCCTCTCCTGTTTACTACGCCATCAAAGTAGAGTTTCCACTGATCTTTATCTCACGGAGTTACTGGCTCTTCTTCCTCCATGGCGAACAATATGTCCTCATCAAGGAACTGAGTCTGCAAGGGTTGATATTCCGGCAATGGTAAATCTGCCAAGTGATCGGCCACGGCCTGTCCCTTCATCAACTTCTGGGTGACAAAAGTGATATCGAACTGCGACAAAAGCACCTGGCACTTGACACACCTGCCTACCAGGGCTGACTTTTGAAACAGGTACTTCATAGGGTCATGTCGGCACAATAATAGAACTGGATATGCCATCAGGTAGTGCCATAAACGCTGTGTGGCCCAGACGAGGGATAAGCATACCTTCTCGATTGCGGTGTATTTAACTTCGCAATCACTAAACTTTTTTCTTAGATAATAGATGGCCCTCTCCTTGCGACATGTTTCATCATGCTACCCCAAGACTGCACCCATTGAATGCTGTGTCACTGACAAGTAAAGTAGTAGAGGGCACCCTGGTGTCGGAGGAACTAGGACTGGCGGTCTTGCCAAGAGCTTCTTGATCTTATCAAATGCTTCCTGACATTCCTCACTCCAGCGGATTTGTGCATTTTTCCTCAAGAGTTTGAAGATTGCCTCACAAATGGGTGTTAGTTGGGCAATGAATCGACTGATATACTGTAACCGTCCCAATAACCCACAAACATCTTTCTCTGTTGTAGGGGGAGGCATCTCAATGACGGCTTTGGCCTTGTTTGGATCTACCTCAATTCCCATTTGACTAATGATGTATCCCAGCTATGACCATGCTGGAGGAACCCTTGCGTGGCTCTCCTTTATCGGGTGCAGAAACACACGAGGAGATCCGATATGGTGATGGCGAAAATGGTGAATCTGGAGAAGCAGACTAAACTCGGAAACACCAAGGGAAGATGAAAAGGATAAGGAAAGGAGTCGCCACCTAGTCTTTTAATGGAAAGGCGAGGAAAATCAAGTAAAACACAAGAAAATCAAGAAACAAGCAAAATGCAAGAAGAATGCATGCTCCGTGCCTATTGGACAATGCAAAATGAATGCGGGCCAGAGAAAGGGTAATGATTTTGGTTACGCTTGGGGAAGGGGTTAGGCACCCCTATGCGTCCGAAAAAACTCGGTCTTTCTAGGTTTCCTACTCTCAATGGTTTGCTAAATGCGTGCTTGCTTATTCTATATGCTCATGTATGAAAGTGACTGAAAACATGCCAAATCAAAGCAAAGAGAAGAAATCAAGGGAAAAAGTTAATCCGAGGGTCAAATGTAGGCATGGATAATGCCACTTTACTGTATGCCTGTGGGTGATGAGGAAAATCGTGAAAATTGTGAAAATCGTGAAATTCTCGGAAAGCGTCTTGCAAAACAGTGGAAATTAGGATAAATCTGAGAAAATCAGAAAGGGAAAAATAATCCTCTTTTCGGGACCATGTCGGCTTTGTTAAGCCTTTTACTGTACGCCATCGGACAATGAAAAATCAAAACAAGTAAAGACTTGGAAAACCGAGAGAAATCCGGAAAACGGGTAGAAAACTAAGTCGAAAACAGGCTAGGAAAGCGAGCGCAAAATCGGGATGGAAAGACAAGAAAATCTGTGTAAAAAGATGTGTAAAGCCATGCAAAATGCAAGTGTGAATGTAAATGTTAAAACTTCAAGGGTTTTTGTGCAAAAAGCCCAAATTCTGAGGAAAACTGAAGTTCCAAAGCCCAAATCATCAAAAATACATAGGAAAACACATTCTATACAATTATGAAGAAATCTGGGGTCAAATGTGCATCCTTATTCAAAATGAAGTTCTCTAAGGGTAAAAATTAAATTTTACCACTAAGATATGCATTTAAATCAATTCTGTAGAAAATTAGGGTTAAAATGCAAGAAAAATGATTCAAAATGGTTCCAGAAAGTTTCAGGGGAAAAACAGTCATTTTACCCCTGAAAACAAGCAATCAGAGTAATTACAGTAAAGTACATGGGATAAACTGCAAAATTCACAGCAAACAAAGCATTCAGGATGATTCTGAAGAAATCAGGGCAAAAATGTAATTTTCACTGAGAAATAGAGCATTCAGAAGAATTTCAGTAAAATAGCGGGGTTAAAATGCAATTTATCCAAGAAAACAAGCTATTGGAAAGTTTTTAAACAAGTTCAGGGGTCTTTATGCAATTAAACCATAAAAAAAGTGCATTCTGGGGAGTTTCTGAAAAGTCCAAGGGCCTTTATGCAATTTTCACAGTAAAAATAACATTCTAGGGAAGTTTCAGAGAAATATAAGGGCTAAAGTGCAATTTAACCAACAAAAATAACTTTCTAGAGAATTTCAGAAGAATGTAGGGACTTAAATGCAAATTAACCAGCAAAAATAAGCTTTCTGAATCATTTTAAAAGAATATGGGTGCTTTCATGCAATTTTCATAGAAAAATGAACTTCCAGAAAGATTTGAAGAAAGCTCAGGGTCTTTTATGCCATTTGTTTGAAGTAGAATACATTTTATAAACTCTAGAGGACTTTTATCAAAGTTTTAAACTTAGAAAACATTATTTTAAATGTTCAGGGTAAAAAATGTAGTATTTTCAGTTAGAACTTTATTCAAATGATTTTTGAAAAATGAGGAAAGGACCTATATGCAATAAAAGGACCTAAAAGTAATGAAAAAGGACCTAGTTGTAAGAAGAAATTAAACTTCAGCAGTTTATTAAAATAAAAGATTTTTTAATTGTTTTATTAAAGAAAGGCGGCGGTGGCCGCCGCCGACGGAGCTTGTCGTCGACGACCATCGGAGGAGGCTATTAAGATCAGACCACATGGGAAGCAAGAAGAGGAGAAAAGGGATAGGTCCAACGGAGTGGATCAAAAAACTAGCGGCTGGTTCCTTCCCCCCCACCTCCTTCGCCGTCGGGCTGCTCTGGCGACGTTCCAGAGGTGGCTAGAGGTGCTTGAGGCAGCGGCACTGCGATCGGAGGCTTCTGGAGGGTTGAGGAGGTGCGCTAGAAGCTTTTCCTTCATCCAGGAGCTCGATGCGGGCCCCCTTGTGTATCCCGATCTTCACCTGCCGTCGACGCTTGCACGCTCCGGCGAGCTTGGTTGCGGGGGCTATTTAGAAGTTGGAGGTGGTTCTTGATTGCTCTAGAGATTTGCGTGAGGCCAGGGGATGGTTCCCGTGGGGCTGGATGGCTGCAACGAGGCGTGGGACGGTGGATCGGGCAGACCAGAGGAGCTTCTTCCCCAACGACGGCGACCGTGGCATCTCTGGCGACAGTGGCCTCCCGTGGCTTGCGACGAGTCTTTGGCAATTCTAGAGCTATAGGGGCGTGCCTGGGGCACTCCCCAGTGACCTTGAGAGGCTTGGGGGAGCTGGAGGCTCACATCCTCTCTGATCACAACTTTCTTCTCCGACGACGGCAGCGACTCCTGACTCCGGCGACGTTTCACTAGTGCTCCCCTCAGTGATCGGAGCGAGGCCAGGACAGGGGAAAAGCAAGAGGAGGCTAGGGGAAGAGGAAACCAAGGCTTGGGACCAGGGAGGAGCCCCGAGCCAGTGTCCCCAGCTAGGTCGCCAGAAAATAACTCCGGCGAGCCCTGGGAGCATAGCACAGCTTGAGGAAACCTCTAGAACCCCTGGAACTGATCCAGGAAGCAAGGGGGAGTTCTAAGAGTACTTTTTAGCAATAATTCAGGTCAGAAAGATGTGTACCTGGTCTGACAGTGAGGTGGCTCGTCGGAGACCGCCGGAGCTCGTCGGAGTTGGATGGAAATTTAGGCTCCTTCCCTCCACAAGACTCCTCTCTCCTCCAGGGACCCTTTGATTTCTCAGATTGAAGGTGGAGAAGCTTTTTGAGCTCTCCTCACCCCACTCTCTCAAAATTACAAAAAAATCTTAATCTCTCCAAAAGTCCCCTTCCTCCTTGCACAAGGGGGTATTTATAGGCTAGGTGGGTTGTTAGGGCTGGAGTGGAGGTAGTTAGTTAGTTAGGAAAAGGTTTAGTTAGTTGTAGATTAGTTAGAAGTAGTTAGGTTTGTTGGTGATTAGTTAAGAAGTGGTTAGGTTAGTTGGAGATTAGTTATAGTTAGTTAGGTTAGTTGGAGATTAGTTAGAGTTAGTTGGAGATTAGTTAGAGTTAGTTAGTTTGCTGGAGATTAGTTAGTTTGAAGTTTGATTGTAAAGTTTGACCTAAATTTAGGGTTTGAACTAAAATTTTTAGGATTTTAATCAAAGGTGGTGGTCAGAGTGAGGAGTAGTTGTTAATTAGGGTTTTGGCCTATGCATATTGGGGTGTCTACAAATGCCCCTCCCTGAGCGAGGTTGGAGGACGAATGGAACAGAGACCGACGCTCACGGTTGACAGAGACACCCCCCCTCTTTTGCAAGGAAGTGGGATCAGGAGATGGAAGATCATTGCTCGGAGTCACCCTACGCGGAGCCACAAGGAGTCAGTTACTAGCAACCAGCCACCAGTCGGTGAATGCACTGAAGGTCCTGTTGCCAAAGCCGAAGCCAAACGGAGGAACAAACATGAAAGACTAAGAAACTGACAAGTTGACGACCAATCAGCTCCTAGGAGACATGATTGATTATCACACCTGTCGAGAAAAGCATCAGACAAGACTCACGGAGCTTGCCGACCGGGGAGTGAGTGGTCACGGAAGTCATTTGGGTAGTTCGGGTTACCAGCCCAAAAGAGGGAAGAAACAAATGAGTGGGGAAACCATCGGGCATTCTAGGGATTGCCCGGGTAGTTTTGGATACCAGCCCGAAAGAAAGAAGAAACAGTTTGCTTCAATTCCATTCATTCAGAATAGAACTCAAAACAAAGGGGGGGGGGGGGGCATCGAGATTCATCTGGACAGACTGAACCACAAACAGGAGCATCTAAACTCCAGGCGGCAATCTAGTCAGAGGGAAAAAGGGAGGCCTTGAGCCCGTCCATCAAGAATGGAACTCAAAGGCGAGGGAAATGGCACTGAAGCTCGTCCAGATGGATCGAACCTCAGATAGGAGCATCTAGACTCCAGGCGGCAGTTTAGACAAAGGGAAAAGAGGAAGCCTTGGATCCGTCCATTAGGAACGGAATTCAAAGGCAAAGGAGATGGCACCGAAGCTCGTCCAGATGGACTGAACCTCGGATGGGAGCATCTAGACTCCGGGCGGTAGTCTAGACAGAGGGAAAAAAGGAGGCTTGAGCTTGGCCATTAAGAATGGAACTCAAAGACAAGGGAGATGGCACCGAAGCTTGTCTGGACGGACCGAATCTCAGATGGGTGCATGTAGACTTCGGGCAGAAGTCTAGATAGAGGGAAAAAAGGAAACCTTGAGCCCGTCCATCAAGAACAAAACTCAAAGGCAAGGGAGATGGCACCGAAGCTTGTTCGGACGGACCAAACCTCGAATGGGAGCATCTAAACTCCGGGCGGCAGTCTAGACAGAGGGGAAAAAAGGAAGGCCTTGAATCCGTCCATTAGGAACAGAATTCAAAGGCAAGGGAAAAGGCACCGAAGCTCATCTGGATGGACCAAATCTCGGATGGGAGCATCTATATTCCAGACAGCAGTCTAGACAAAGGGAAAAGAGGAAGCCTTGAATCCGTCCATTAGGAATGGAATTCAAAGGCGAAGGAGATAGTGCCTTATCTGGCATGGAAGCCGTGAAACTTCATCCGTCCACGTCAAGGCAATAAAACAGGATTCTCGACTATTTTCTGGGTGGTTCCTAGTGCCAAGCCGATAGGCAGAAGAGAATAAAACCTTGCACCAGTCATGCATGTTGTCAGGGTGGTGATCTTCGCTCCGCATCAACCATGATCAATCAGACAAAGTTGACCAGAACTGTTCTGATGAATTTTATTACTAGAATCAAAGGAGTGTTTACATGTACTTTATTTTGCAAAGAATTAATAACATGACATGGACATTAAGAATATTCATCATCTCTTGGAACCTGAGGTTTTGGCAAAGAGCGTACGACTTGGGGCGACGCTGCAAATCGGCCAGGTCTCTTCGACTTCGGCTTCATAATCTGTTGTGCAGTTCCTCTCCTTTATGACTGTAAGATCTTTTGATCGTACGGAGCCACTGAGCAGGCGAGATAGCTCCCTAGTCAGAGTGTAGGAGCTCAGGGGGTATTCTTTGAACCGTGCTGGCATTTGCCCCTGAGTCAGAGAATCCTGCTGGTAACCGAACTGCCGCATCACACGGACTGGGTGATATTCCACTCCACCAATCAACCCCAGTAGGATGATAAGCCGCATGTTTGTTGTATTGAAAAAATGCTTCAAAGTTGCAAGAAGCTAAAGGAATAATGCGCCATATGATCTTCTGCTCTGTCACGCTTTGTAATCGCTCGTACTCCTTCTGAACTGAAGTGAGCGTGTGCGCATGACCACTATGGCAGTAGGACTCGAAAGCTGATCGCTATGGGCATAAGATTGCTACACCCAGATGTGCAGTCATCCATACTTGTACAAAAGCTCTACAGCCATAAAAGTGCCGACAACGCCGCAGGGATCGGTCTAATGCTGGATAGGTTTCTGCTAGGATGACTGGAGCTAGATCTATCTGCCGCGTGACAACCGCCAAAGCAATCTCAGGAACTTCAATACTCACAACCATCCGACCATGACTGAAAATCAACTCTCCCATGAAGCGGATCACAAAGCCCTTCAGTTATAAGTCTTCACCTAGGGAGGCGTGCATTCCGGCTACCTTGTCAAAGTAAGCTAACTTCAACATGGGGGAGAGTCCGTCTGTATAGATGAGTTGACGACCACAATCACCGGTCGATAGGCCAGTAAGCTCGCTCAGTACTGAGGCGTACCTGTCACGCTGCATGGACACGGTGGGTCCCAAGAATCTCTGTAGACAACAAATTCTATGGACCTCCTCCAGGGTTGGGGTCAATTCGATTCTCCCAAAGCGGAACACATGATGATTCAGCTTCCAGAATCGAACAGTTGCGCATAAAAAGTATCGAGAAACCTCTACCTTTGCAATGCTTAGGAGCTTGGTAGATATTCCCCAAATCTGTAGCTTGTCACGGTCACTTTCAATTAACTGTTTGATCCAAGCTTGGAGAAAGTCCGAGCACTGTGTGGGCACAACCATTGTGGGGTACTCCATGATCTGTAAGGCACCTCGGCTACCCTTGGCTCGAGACTTTTTGAAAAGGGTGAACAATCTCCTGTATGACATGTTTAAAGCATTATTCTTAGAACAGATTTCAGCTTTGCTGCGTTCAACAATACTTAGGAGAATTAAAGCAGACAGATAAAAGCTGAAATGACACTGAGAGAGTTAGTGAAGCTGGCCCAAAGCTGAATACTACAGCTGGCCAAACAGAGGGTTTTTGAACAGGCTAAGTCTTGTGCACAATCCTGAGGACAAGTTTTGGGTTACCATCTGGCTTCAACCAAGCAACCAAATAATGAGATATGACCAGCAAATCTGGGGGAATTGAGACTGTTTATTGACTGCGCTTCCCAACCGATTACTGGGGATCTTCAACTTGCAGAGCAACTGACCTGCCCTTGGTCGAACGTCTGCTCAAAGTGTCTGACCATAGGACAACTAACATGCCCCTGGTTAAGCAGAGGCTCGGTATGTCTAACCATAGGACAGCTGACATGCCCTTGGCTGACATGGATGACTCTTAACCAAATCAGAGCAGCTTACATGCCCCTGGTTAAGTACTAGCTCGGTGTGTCTAACCATAAGACAACTGACATGCCCCTGGTTGACATGGATGACTCTTAACCAAATCAGAGCAGCTTACATGCCCCTGGTCAAGTACCAACTTAGTGTGTCTAACCATAGGACAACTGACATGCCCATGGTTGACATGGATGGTCCTAAACCAACGAGAGCAACTTACATGCCCTTGGTTTAGGCAATGTCCTCTTGATTCTCTTGAATTGAAAGTTGTTGTCACCTTCAATTCAAGAGAACCAAGTAACACTCTACGACGTTTATTAGGATGATGTTTACAGGAAGAAATGTATGCATGCCAAATGACTTGTTGAATCTTATTGGCGCCCTCAGCATTGGGATGCCTATTGCCAAGTATAAGGGAGTGGTAACCCCAAAACCTCTCGAGACTCTATTCAAGCCCCTAGTTTTTGGGTGGCTCTTTGGAAATGGGTCACTGTGTCTTGGGCTCCGTTCCAAACCCCACTGGACCATACCCTGGCTTTTTATTTCATTTATTCTTTATTCTTTCCTCCCTCATAGGCATGTGGGTTCACCCTATCCTTGGCTTGGAGGTAAAAGGTACTTGGTATATGGTGGAGAGCTACTGCTTGTTTAAAGGGTTGGTTAGGCCCTTTTTGGACATTTCTCCCAAGTATTCACTCCGACTCCTCTCCAAGATAAACTTGAGGGACAGAGCTACCCGACATGCCTCTCTCTTTTAGGGCAGACTTCTATCTGTGACTTCTGTCTTCTTATTCTTTTATGCCCTTTACAGATATATATATTTTTTGATATTTCATTTCTCACCCTCTCATTCTCACCCCTACCATTTTGTCTCCCTCTAGGAGGTGTAGGGTCCCCGAAAAGCTTGGATACTTCGCCCAATTCACGGTGAAAGGTGGCTCCCTCACTCTCTAGGTTCCTGAATAGTATCTACTTGAGGAGGTGCTACACATTCCCAACATTAGCAGGCTTATTCCGCCTATCATCACCGAGCTAAGATCCATACACGTGATGACGCAAGCAAACTTTACCCTACATATGCATATTTTGCATGAGGATTAAAGTATGTTGTGATGCAAAGCTATATGGATGGAAGAGCATGAATGTATGCACGAAGGAAAGTGCTGGTGTCGTAGAGTGAGGATGACAACTCCTCCGGAATAGACTTGATTGACCACGAATGGTCCACACCAATTGGCCCTGAACTTGCCACGACTATCAGGGAGATGTATTGCTCGCAAGACCAGGTCCCCTGGCAGGAAACTTCTTGGTCGGACCTTCTTCTGATAAGATTTGGCCATGCGCTTCTGATAGCATTGTGCATGATGCATGGCTTGCAATCGATGCTCATCAATCAAGTTCAGCTGAGCGAGGCGGTATGCAACCCATTCAGTCTCCTCTAGTTCTGCTTCTTTTAGGACTCGGAGTGATGGTATCTCCACTTCTATTGGTAGGACTGCTTCGATACCATACACCAAAGAATATGGAGTCGCTCCTGTTGAAGTCCGAACTGATGTTCTAGAAGCCCACAAAGCGTATGGGAGCTTGTCATGCCAGTCCTTATGTGTCTCTGCCATCTTTTTAAGAATCTTAGTTAGATTCTTATTGGCAGATTCTACTGCTCCATTCATCTGAGGGCGGTACGGGAAAGACTTGTGATGTCTGATATGGAACTCCTGCAAGAAGTCCACAACTATTTTGGTTGTGAAATTTATCCCGTTATTAGAAATAATGGAATGCAGGACCCCGTACCGGGTGATGATATTGTTTCTAATGAATTTCTCTGTCACAGAGGCGGTCATTGTCTTGTAAGAAGCTGCCTCCAGCCATTTGGTAAAATAGTCAATCGCCACTATGATGTATTGTTGTCCATTGGAAGCTATTGGGTGGATGGCCCCGATGACGTCTATTCCCCATGTTGAGAAAGGCCAGGGTGATGACATGCTGTGGAGCTACTGTGGTGGCGCGTGAATGAAGTTGCCATGGACTTGACAGCTATGACATCTTCGCATAAACTGGCAGCAGTCTATCTCCATGGTTGACCAAAAATAACCTTGTAACATTATTTTCTTGGCCAATAATACTCCATTCATGTGAGGCCCACTTGTCCCAGCATGCACTTGCAACATTACTATATCGGCCTCCTTTTTATCAAGACAGCGCAGGAGCATTTGATTATACAACCTCCTGTACAGGTGACCTGCTCTAAGCACATACTTCGAGGCTAATCGGATCATGGTTTTCCTATCTGCTGCTAATGCATCTGGATGATAATTCCCAATTTCTAGGTAAGTTCTGATGTCGTGATACCAGGGGAGCTCCTTTGTGGAATCTTCCTCCTCTATACTCATGCAGTGTGTCGGCTGATTTGTGCAGGTTACTGACACTTTCACCGTGTCATCCTCCGGTATAGACAACCAGGATGCAAGAGTGGCCAGTGCGTCTGTGTGACCATGTAGGTGGAATCCTTGCACGACTCTCCTTTATCAAGTGTGGAAACACACGAGGAGATCCAATATGGTCACGACGAAGATGGTGAATCCGGAGGAAAGGATAAGACCCGAAAACACCAAGGGAAGATAGAAAGGATAAGGAAAGGAGTCGTCACTTAGTCTTTTAATGGAAAGTCGAGGAAAACCAGAAAATATGAGGAAAAAATCAATAAATAAAACAAGATGCAAAATGCATGTGTGATCCGTGCCTAATGAACAATGCTAAATGAATGCGGGTCAGAGAAAGGGTAAGGATTCTGGTTACACATGGGGAAGGAGTTAGGCACCCCCATGCGCCCGAGAAAACTCGGTCTTTCTAGGTTTTCCTACCGTCAATGGTCTGCTAAATGTATGCTTGCTTATTCTATATGCTCATGCATGAGAATGATTGAAAACATGCTGAATCAAAGAAAAGAAATGAAATCAAGGGAAAATGTTAATCCGAGGGTCAAATGTAGGCATTGATAATGCCGCTTTGCTGTACGCCCGTGGGCGATGAGGAAAATCGTGAAAATCGTGAAATCCTCGGAAAGCGTTTGGCAAAACAGCAGAAATTGGGATAAATCCGAGAAAATCATAAAGGTAAAAATAATCCTCTTTTTGGGACAATGTCGGCTTTGTAAGCCTTGTACTGTACTCCCTTGAGCGATAGAAAACCAAAACAAGTAAAAATGTTCGGCAAAATCGGGGAAAATCCGGAAATTGGGGAGAAAACCAAGCTGGAAACAAGCTAGGAAAGCGAGCATAAAACAAGGATGGAAAGACAAGAAAATCTGTGTAAAAAGATGCATAAAATCATGCAAAATGCAAGTGTGAATGTAAATATGAAAACTTCAGGAGGTTTTGTGCAAAAAGCCCAAATTTCGAGGAAAATTGAAGTTTCAAACCCCAAATCATCAAAAATACATAGGAAAACACATTCTATGCAATTATGAAGAAATCAGGGGTCAAATGTGCATCCCTAGTCAAAATGAAATTCCTTAGGTGCCTAAATGCAATTTTACCACTAAGATATGCATTTAAATCAATTCTGCATAAACTTTGGGTAAAAATGCAAGAAAAAATGATTTAAAAGGGTTCTAGAAAGTTTCATGGGCAAAACAATCATTTTACCCCTGAAAACAAGCATTTAGAGTAATTACAGAAAAGTATAGGGGTTAAACTGCAAAATTCACAGCAAACAAAGATTTCAGAAGGTTTTTGAAGAAATCAGGGGCCAAAATGTAATTTTTACTGAAAAATATAGCCTCCAAAAGAATTTCAGTAAAACCTGAGGATTAAAATGCAATTTACCCAAAAAACATGCTTCTGTAAAAGTTTTTAAACAAGTTCAGGGGCTTTTATGTAATTAAATCGCAAAAATGTGCATTCTGGGATGTTTCTGAAAAGTCCAGGGGCCTTTATGCAATTTTCACAGCTAAAATAACATTCTAGAGTAGTTCTTGCAAAGGTCAGGGGTCTAATGTAATTTTTCCAGTGAAAATAACTTTCCAGAAAAGTTTCAGAGAAATATAAGGGCTAAAGTGCAATTTAACCAACAAAAATAACTTTCCAGAGAATTTCAGAGAAATGTAAGGGCTTAAATGCAAATAAACCAGCAAAAATAAGCATTCTGAAACATTCTAAAGAATGTAAGGGCTTCTATGCAATATTTATAGAAAAAAATGAACTTTCAGAGAGATTACAGAAAGGTCAAGGGTCTTGTATGCAATTTGTCTGAAACAAAATTCATTTTATAAACTCTAGAGGGCTTTTATTAAAGTTTTAAACTCAGAAAACATTATTTTAAATGTTCAGGGTGAAAAAATGTAATATTTTCAGTTAAAACTTTATTCAATTGAATTTTGAAAAATGATAGAAGGACCTATTTGTAATAAAAGGATCTAAAAGTAATGAAAAAGGACCTAGTTGTAAGAAGAAATTAAACTTCTACTTTTTATTAAAATAAATGTTTTTAAGTTTTTATTTTAAAAGAAAAGGCTCGACGGCCGTCGACGACAGGGTTCGCCGCCGCCGACCGCCGGAGGACACTCCCAAGGTCATACCATGGCCTGATGGGAGATCCAAAGGCACAGAGAGCAAGAGGACAGGAGAAGCGAAGGATCTAATGGCGTGGATGCAGTTCTTGACGACTGAATCACTCTCACCACCTCGCTCGCCGTCGGGGCTACTCCAGCGATGTTGCAGAGGTGGTTGGAGGCCCTCGAGGCGGCGGCGCTGCGATCGGAGGCTTCTGAGGAGTTGAGGAGGTGTCGTAGGTGCTTTCCCCTCATCCAGGAGCGTGGAACGGACCTTTGCGTGCATCCCGGACGTCACTAGTCGTCGACGTTCGTGCATTCCGACGGGCTTGGCTGCGGGAGCTATCCAGTGATCGAAGGCGACTCTTGATGACTCCGGAGGATCGAGCAAGGTCGGAGGAGTGCTTCTGCGGGGTTGGATCATCACGACAAGGCTCGGAGCGACGAGGTGGTCCATACAGGAGTGCTTCTTCCCCAGCGACGACAACCTTGAGGTCTCTGGCACAGTAGCCCTCCCGAGGCTCGCAACAGGTTTCCAAAGGCTTTGGAAGCTCGAGGAGGATCGGAGGACCTAATCTTGGTGTCAGGAAGGCACGACGAGGTCGAAGGCGTTTGATCAGAATTCTCTTCTAGTCGTCTTCCTCGACGATGGTGACGGAGCAGATTCCGGCGAATTCTCTCCAGAGCACACCTCAACAGTGGGAGCAAGGCCGGGAGTGGGGGAAGAGAGAGATGAGGCTAGGGGAGAACTGAACCTCAGCTCTGGGACTAGGGGGAGCCTCGAGCCAGCTCCCCCACCTAGGTCACCGAAAATTGGTTTCGGCGCGACCTAGGGCACCAAACAAACCAGAGAAAGCCTCTAGACCTCCTAGAATCGATCCAGGAAGCAAGGGGGAAGTCCTAGGAGTGTTTTCTAACAACAATTTAGTTCAGAATAGTGTCTACTTGGTCTGGCAGTGAGATAGCTCGTCGGAGACCACTGGAGCTCGTCGAAGATGACTGGAAACTCAATCTCCTCCCTTCCACGGGACTCCTCTCTCCTCCAGGGATCCTCTGATCACTCAGATTGAAGGTGGAAAGGCCTTTAGAGCTCTCTTCACCTCTCTCTCTCAAAAACTCAAAAAGAAATCCAATTTCTCCAAAAGTCCCTTTCTCCTTGCACAAGGGGGCTATTTATAGGCTAGGGGGTAGTTAGTGCTGGAGTGGGGTTTGTTAATTAGTCTGGAAGAGGTTTAGTTAGTTGTAGATTAGTTAGAGTTGGTTAGAAGTGGTTAGGTTAGTTAGGGTTGGTTAGGTTAGTTAGAGTTGGTTAGAGGTGGTTGGAGTTGGTTAGAGGTGGTTGGAGTTAGTTGGAGTTTGACATTTTTTATGTTTGACCTAGATTTAGGGTTTTGATTAAAGTTTGACCTAAGTCTAGGGTTTTAATTAATTTTGACCTAGGTTTAGGATTTTATTGAAATTTGACCTAAATTTAGTGTTTTAATCAATTTTAATCCCAATTTAGGGTTTTAACTAAAATTTTAGGGTTTTAATCAAAAGTTATAGTTAGAGTGAAGAATAATTGTTAATTTGGGTTTTGACCTATGTATATTGGGGTGTCTATAGTTTTCATAAGCATTCTTGGCTCTGTTCATAAAGGAAAAGCGTATCTCCTCAAACTTGGCCATCAGCTTTAGAAGATGATTATGATATGGAACTAATTTCAAATCTTTTGTTCTCCAATTGCCATTAACTTGAGAGATCACTAGCATGGCTTCCCCATGCACATGAAATTTTCGTGCACCATGTTCTAATGCTGCTCGCAGGCCAAGGATACATGCCTCATACTTTGCCACATTATTGGTACACTCAAAGGTTAACTTTTGAGCTAGCGGGATCATCTGCCCATGTGGAGTTTCCAACACTGCACCGATACCCATGCCTCTCCTATTAACTGCGCCATCAAAGTAAAGCTGCCACTGATCTTTATCTCGTGGAGTTACTAGCTCTTCCTCCTCCATGGCGAACAATATATCCTTGTCAGGGAACTGAGTCTGCAAGGGCTGGTATTCCAGCAACGGTAAGTCTACTAAGTGATTCGCCACGGCATGTTCCTTCATCGACTTCTAGGTAACAAATGTGATGTCGAACTACGATAAAAGCACCGGCCACATGACACATCTACCTACCAGGGCTGGCTTCTGAAACAGTTATTTCATAGAATCATGTCGACACAATAACAGAACTGGATATGCCATCATATAGTGCCTTAAGCGCTATGTGGCCCAGACGAGGGACAAGCAAACTTTCTCGATTGTGGTATACTTGACCTCGCAATCATGAACTTTTTGCTCAGATAATAGATGGCCCTCTCCTTGCGAACTGTCTCATCATGCTGTCCCAAGATTGCACCCATTGAATGCTGTGTCACTGACAAGTAAAGGAGTAGAGGGCGCCCTGGTGTCGGAGGAACTAAAACCGGTGGTCTTGCCAAGAGCTTCTTGATTTTGTCAATTGCTTCTTGGCATTCTTCGCTCCAGCGGATCTGCGCATTTTTCCTCAAGAGTTTGAAGATTGGCTCACATATGGGTGTTAGCTGGGCAATGAATCAGCTGATATACTGTAACCGCCCCCAGTAACCCACAGACTTCTTTCTCTGTTGCAAGGAGAGGCATCTCGATGATGGCTTTGGCCTTGCTCGGATCTACCACGATTCCCCTTTGGCTGTTGATGTATTCCAACAATTTTCCTGATGACACACCAAATACGCACTTGTTGGGATTCAAGTGCAGCTTGTACTTTCATAGGCGGTTAAAAAGCTTCCTCAAACATGTGATGTGTTCTTTGGGCTCTTTTGACATAGCAATCATGTCATCCACATAGACCTCAATATCCTGATGCATGAGATCGTGGAATAAAGCTATCATTGCCCTCTGATATGTGGCCCCGGCATTCTTGAGCCTAAATGGCATAACTTTGTAGCAAAACACTTCCCATGGGGTAATAAAGGATGTTTTCTCCATGTCTTCCTCTGCCATTCGGATTTGATTATATCCAGAAAACCCATCCATGAATGACAACATCTTGTGTCCTGCAGTGTTATCCACCAATACATCGATGTGTGGGAGCGGGAAATCATCCTTTGGGCTGGCTTTATTCAAGTCTCTGTAATCGATGCACATTCGAACCTGACCATCTTTCATTGGTACCAGAACCACATTCGCTAGCCATTCTAGATAAAGGATGACCTTTAAAAAACTGACTTTGTGCTGTTTCATTATTTTTGTTTTCAGTTTCAAGAGCCACTGTGGTCGCCATCTACGTAATTTCTACTTGACCGACTTGACGTCAAGCTTAAGCGGTAAAGTATGCACCACAACCTCGACGTCTAGCCCAACCATGTTGTCATAACTCCAGGCAAAGATATCTACATATTCTCGGAGAAGCTCCACAAACTCTGCTCTGGCCTGTGCTGTTAGTCTGGCACTTATCCGTACTTCCTTGACATCTTCCTCAGTGTCGATGTTCACAGTCTCTGTTTCTTCCTCCACATGTAGGTTCGGGCCTTCGGGATCATCATCATAAGGTTGGAATTCCGATACATCGTGACTCTCTTCTTCCGCCTCTACATCATCCTCCTCCCCGTACGCAATAAGCTCTGGAAGGACTTCCTACTAGCATGATGGATCCACGTCTTCGAAGGTGCACACTTCTTCTGCATTCTGCCCTCGGTGGTACTTCAGAATGGTCACTGTAACTTTGGTCTTTCTGTATGTACCCCCAATGCTTAGTAGTTCTGCTATTTCCGAACCTGCATCTGACTGTTCTTCTTCTGGTACACAAAAGTTTTGATTACCATGCTGTCTTTGCACAACATGTACAACAGGTGGGTAGCTGTACTCTGTCTGATTGATGTGAGTGCTGCTGCCTGGGTTCCCTCCTGAGCCTAACTCAGAATCTTTTTTTTTTGGACCCCACTGTTCAAGTGGGGCCAAGTCTGGTAATACCACCTAGACCCGCCTCCCGACTGATAGGAGATGAACTCCTCTGGTCTAGCGTTCAAGGGCTTGCCATCTTCCAGGGTCATGACTACAGATTGACCCGGTGTTGCTGCTTGTTCCTCCATACCCTCGACTATCACCGCCTTCCCTTTCTTGCACCTGATTTCATCTTGCGCATCTTCAGCCAGGACTTAAAACTGCTCTTGAAATAGAACCTCTAAGTCACTGAGCATGTTATCCACTTGGGCTACCACAGCATCTCCTTCCTCTTCATCAAAAGCGTAGTCCATATAGTACGCACTGGTAGTCTTCAGCATCTCTGGTACTGATTCTGGCAGCCCTGGCTGTATTCCTCTCATTGTTGTCTACTGCTCTGAAGCTGCTATTGCTGATTCTACCCTTGCTGCATCCTGTACTACTGCCAGATTGGTAGATAGACCTTCTGCTGGCTTCGGTGGTGGTAGTGCTAGCATGGGTATTCCCGAAGACACAGATGATGCCGAACCTATTCCGGAATCCCTGACTTCCCCATCCGAGTAGTAGTCCACTATACACACCCATTCTGGCTCACTTGGCTCAGGTTCTGCAAACATCAAACTCCAGTTGGGAGCCAACAATCCCGCACTGACAAAATTGCTTAAATCACGTGGAATAACGAGCTTTCGAAACTTACAACGCCTTGCACATCTGTCTTGTGGCTTGTGCTCGTATCCTAGTCCTTCAAACTCGCGTCTTCTTTCTGTAGTGATTGGTTCTGCGATTCCCTGGTCATTCCGCTTGAGAGGTGCTCCTTTCTCATACCCCCATCTCTGGTATAGATTCTTGACCATCAAGAAGGGATTGTCGAAAGCAGTCAAATGACTGCCATGTTCGAGAATCGGAATAAAATTGACCGGTTCAAAATGGTCAACACGGTAAAGCACATCAAAGGATCTGGAGTCAAAATGGACAGAATGAGGAGACACTGAAGAGACTACCTCAACCTTCTCCTTTTCGAGGTTTTCCGCCATTACAACGACAATGTCATTGTTCCAACGGAATTTAATCATACGGTGGAGAGTTGAGGGGATGACCTGATGCTTGTGGAGCCAAAGGGCGCCCAAGCAGAAGATTAAAAGACGGTTCGAGGTCAACAACATAAAATTCAACCTCAAAACGGGCAGGACCAATGATTAAGGGAATGACCAGGATCCCTAATGCATCATGGTGTGTGTTGTCGAAGGCCGTCATTCCCTTCACTGCCGGAGTGATGTCCTCCGATTTGAAGCCTACTTGACTTGCAGTCCGCAAGGGGCAAACATTCAAACCGGCGCCATTATCGACCAGAGTGAGGGGAATGCTGAAGTTTTGATATTGCACCGCGATGAAAAAGGGCTGGTTGTGATTTGTCCCCGCTGGAGGAAGCTCGGAACTAGAGTAAGAAATGACCTCGGGCACGGCAATCATTCCCACCATGTTCTCTAGGGCTGAAGGTTGTATAGTTGAGGAAACATGGGCAGCCTGGAAGACTCGGAGGAACGCCTCCCTATGTTCAGTCGAGGTGTGGATTAGGTCCCAAATGGATATATCTGCCTTGATCTTCTTTAGCTGGGAGGTAATGTCTGCCACTGGTGGATTGGATCTGGTGGTAGGGTTAGCTTTGGTGGTAGCCTCCTCTGGGATTGGACCAGAAATGTGGGTTCTTGCTTGGGTAGATGGGGTCATAGGCTAGCTGGTCTTGTTTCCTGGGGCTGGGGCCTTGTACACCCTTCCCGACTGCGTTACCTCTGCGCACATTTCGGCGGTGTAACTGTAGGGCATGCGGTGGGTGTCCTGTGTTAGGTTGATGACCATAGGAGCATGGGCTTTTAACTCTATAGGGGTCGAAACAGGCAGAGAAGGTTCTGGCATTTGGTGAGTCAGGTCATGCCTCGGTCTGACTAACAGGCTGATTGTAGGTGAGGCAGATTGCATGGTGGGTCCGACAGCCACGCGCCTCGATCGAGCAGTCAATTGAATCATGTTTATAGCACAATTGACAGTATCGAGGAAAGACTGACTCAGCTGATAAGAAATGGGCTCTAAAACATGATGGATGAGGCGAGAAGGATCAAAAGGTTCAGCCCCATCCGAAGAAAGGAGATGCACTCCCGAGGTCCCTGGTGCATGCTCAGGAAGAGGTTGGCTGACTATATTGCCTGATGTGGATGCAGTTGAATGAGGTGCTAGTGCAGTGGGCCTAGGCTCTGCCTCCTATGTGTTAATAGTGATGACTTTTCAGTCGATCAAGTTTTGAATTGCTCTCCGGAGTGTATAGCAGTTATCGATAGAGTGCCCGACGACTCTATGGTAACTGCAAAATAAATCTGCCTTAAACCATTGTAGAAGTGGATTTGGCGGCGAGCGGATTTCCGGAAGCTTCAGAAGTGACACCACCTTAGGGAACATGACACTCAAAGGCTCGACGAGAGGAGTGTGGTTCATCTCAGAGCGTGGTGGTCGTCTTGGCCATGGATAGTGTCCTTGCCTTGCCGGTGTTGGTTGGTAGACAAGCTCAGCGGTGGTCGTGATCTGTGAAGTACGTGGAGCCCTAGGTGTAGGTGAATAAATGACCTGATTTTGCGCTGGCGGGCTCACCATGTTCGCTAGCATAGCCAGAGCTCCTACATATGCCACAGCATTCCTAGTAGACTCCTTCTTCCGGTCGAATCTAGTGCTAGATCCATTGTTGCCGTTATTATTGTTACTGGATCCACCAGTAGCCATTGTCTACTTGGCGTATGCCACAGACGTAGGGAAATTTCTGCTATTGAGTAAACCCTCTACACAGGTGCTAGCTTTAATCAGGGTAGTGAAAGTGGAGATGGGCTGAATGCTCAACAGGGCCCTAGTGGCCGGCTGCGCACCTCGAATAATAATTTCAATAGACTCTTCGTCAGAGGGTCTATCACGCACTTGTGAAGCGTGGGCTCGCCAACGCCCAACGTACTCCTTGAACGGCTCGTGGGGCATCTGTTGGATACTAAAGCTTCTCTAGAGGGGGGGGGGGGGGGTGAATAGAGTTTTTCCGGTTTTAATTATGTC